>JABFPJ010000706.1:0-34588 GCA_022817425.1 Gryon sp. ZL-2020 | reverse complement strand
TATGAAAATAATTCTCAAGCTTCGAAGACTTTTTATCAGAAAAGATGATAATTTTTTGGTCTTTTACAAGTATATCCCTATTTTATCAGAAAGATGATAATTTTTATAGGCTTACTTTTGTCAGTGTGACATATTGATTTTTACATAAAATCTCCCAATCGATAAAGTGAATTTATTTCAAAGACTGCGTTCAAATACCACAAATGTAATTTAAACACGCAAACCGGAAAAATATAATTTCGTCTTTACATTTAACGTCGAAACAATTACTTTTTCAGTCAGCAAATACATTTTTCTGTGAGTATTTCTCGTAATTCGGGCAATCTAAATTCATGAGCTATAATAAAATATTTCGAAAAGGGAAAGAAAGAAAATAAATGTACTTTTGTAGCTAAAACACGTACGAACAAATTGCATAATTTTGTTTCAAAAATTGGTAACTGAAATGACTAGTGAATCAGTGTAAATTTCATCGTTTATATCGAGAAACGAATATTTAAATATTTGAAACATTTTGTTTAAATGTTTGCTTTCTAAATTCGAAAGAAAGTTTACAATAAAATCTATAATAATTTTCAATTTTCGAAGTCATAAAAAATCTTAATTATTCTGTTCAACGGTTTAATTTGTCTCCACTAATTTGAAAGATTAATGATTACTTTATCATGTTCTGGTTCAGAGCCGAATTTAAGGTGCCAATAACGTATCTTAGACAAAAGTAAGTGCAGCGTGAATGATGAACAAACGTAATTCTTAAATGGGTTTAGCAGTATGCTTCGTGTAAGGTGATTTTTCGCATCACCAAGCAGAGTGAAACGTCCGATTAAAAAAAAGAGATTACCTGAAACAGATACATTACTATATAGTACAGATCTGTTATGAAAATTGGGGCAGATAGAAGAGAGGGTGAAAGGGGGAGGGGAGGGGAGAACGAAACAAGAGAAGAGAAGGAAAACAAAGTTTAGCGAAGCGCATCAACGTCCGGGGATTCTTTCGATGGATTCATTTGAATCGCGAAGATCAGTGGCCCGAAACCTGGAAGCCACCAAGCGGAAGTAGGAAACAAACAGGCAGTAAAGTCTTAATGAGAGGAGATACGACTAAAGATATTGATAATGAATAGCACTTCGAGCGTGTCATGACATTTGTTCCTAATACATTTTATGATGGATACACTTTGCCATCGCAGAGAAATACGATAGGTTTTATTTTCGCGACGCTAATACAGGATTGAATCGTAAATGGAAAGTTGTTAAGCAAGTTTGGTTGATCTTGAAAAAGAAGTCAATTGTCGTAATGCAAGTGGAATTCTATTTATTTATTGTTATAGTTAAACGAACAGTTAAAGTTAACAAGAATATATACTAAAATGACATAAGATTGGACTTTGTATATTGAGAAAATAAAATAAAACTTATTTTATTCTCTTCTTATAATTATTATTATAAGAATTAAGAATTATTATAAAATATAATAAAAATGTGTTACAAGTTATCACAGTCTCGGAACTATTGTTTACTAATATTTTTAAGAAAGCTAAAATTACAATTACAATAATATGATATAGTAAATATAAAATAATAATTATTATTATCATATTTCTCTACCGGATTTTATCACTTTATTTTTTCTGTGTGCATTTAGTATATTTTATTTTTACCTCTTTTATTTGAATGTATAGTAATAAATGTACTGTAGGCTTTGGTGATATTTCAGAAGACGTTGAAGATAGGCTATGTACAAAGTTTCGTTACATGAGACCTTTTTCTTGATAAATTTAAGTATGCCTTACACCGGAAGCAAGGGAAGCCAGTTGTCTTGAGTAAAATGTCGTATCGCTTGATTGCTCGTCCAATTAAAATGTTCGTTGAAAATGTTGATGCGGCTATACAATTTAAATTGATTGATGTACCAATTTTGACGAGATTTGAGTGAAAGCAAAATTTGATCATTTTCCATTCATCCAGAAAATTATTTATAGGTTTCCTTTTTAATATTCTTCGAAAACTGAAATATACGTTTAGCGATAAAAATGTTATTTAAATAATAACTCGGATAAGTTATAATAAAAAAGTAGAATAGAAATTAAATCCAATTTTTTGTATGTTAATTGATTGTGAATTCTGCAATAATATATGCTTTATGAAAAAATTGAATGCTGGTTGAACATTGTTTGAAACTCGGTCACGTAACACGATTACATTATTACGCGAAAACACCAACGGTTTTACAAGTGCTCCGTTCTTAATTAAAACACATAAAGAATTACTTTTTAATGTTTGAGAAGCGATAACAAATGAATGCAGACAACATGTTCATCACTCAAGAATAAATGTAATTCTTTTTATATTTTTTTATGATATCCGCATTTTTTTAAATTAAATTGAATTAAATTAAATTTATTGTGCACAATTAAATTTATTGTGCACATTTTTTTATTTTATTACATAAAAAATAGTTTTGTTAACGTACACTATATTTTATGGAATAGCGATTGCAAAAACGTCTATTTTTAAATTTTCTTCCACAAAATTTCAATTTTCAAATTCTCTTCTAAGTTTACAATCACATAAAACATAATATTTTTTCCGCATTTCGGAAGAAATATTTGTAATTAATAAGTATTATTATTTATTGCACTAGAAAACATTTATATTATTATAATTTAAATTAAATTAGACAATTTTTTTAATGTATAATATATACAAATTCTAATTTTTGATTTTATGTCTAAGTTAATACGTTAAAACTGAAATTATTTATTGGATTTAATTTGATAAGTCGAGTTAATGAGACACAAATGATTGATTATTGTTAACTAAAGTTGAAGGTACTACTTTTAGACTCTTAATATTCGTTGGACAAGTATTTTCTTGATGAAAAAATCGTTTAACATTTTAATGTGACGGATGTCTTGAGAATTTCTCACTATTAATCAATTAAAAAGCTCACTCAACGACGGAAGATTCAACTCAGCCTGATTCGCTTATTAAGAATGGGAAGTAGTCTGGTAAATGCATGAATGAATGAATGGGTGATTCAACTAAGCCGCATGTAAGAATCGTGTTTATGGTTAAAGGTCAACGTCTATTTGAACCCTTACTTAACCCGTGGACCCTTAAGAGTTCACATTACGACACTCATTATATTTTGAAGACAAAAACAATTGTCAGTTTGCTTGACCAATAATTGTAATTTTAGCATTCAGTTTTCATTTAATGACCATTTTATTTTGTTCGCTTTTTCAAATACAAATTTTTTTCCTTAAAAATATTTAATAATTAATAAAAATCTTTTTATTATAACCGAATATATAATATATAACTTATTTAATTTTAACAATTAAATAAGTTAAATTACTTTTTATAATTAATTGATTTTGAAAATCTTAATCTATTCTTATCTTTTTTAATTTGTTTGCATGAATATTTGTAATGAGTACTAATACTTCTAATAAATTTTTCGAGTTATTTTAACTTTTGATTTGAGTTTTCGTTTAGTAGACAGTATTGTATCAGAAAGCTAAACTTGGGTTAATGATTCCGTTTGTTTTCATAATGAATTACATGTGTTAGTCGTGTAATATACGCCACAAACACATTGAGTTTTTATCACGATTACGGCATGTATAAACTTTCCCGATCGATGAGCTCTCGCCAGTCTAGTCACTGGTGTAGAGTAGGTAAGAAGCTCTAGTTCTTTGCGTCATCGATTTCGCTAACACTTTTCTTATGAAATTCGCGCTTTCTTACCATTTCATATCTTACTATTTATCAGTTAATTATTATTAATTCTTTCACTTAAATTAATAATAAATTGTTGAACTTTTAATTTAGAATACAAGTACAAATTAAATTTTTTAATGATTTTAATAGTCTCAAATTTGTAGTAATTATTTTTATTTATAAAACAATACGTTTTTTGATTTGTTTTCTTTATTATTTTAGTAAAAATTATTATTATATATTTTCGACTTAAACAAGTAAAATTCTTATTTTACATTGAATTATTTTTTTGAATTTTATGTTATAATTTTGCATATAATATAATATGTGTTTTAAAAATTTATTATATTTTAAAAATGCATGTAATTGGTATTCTTTTACAAATTTTATAAATTGTGTGATAAAAAAATCATATTTTAATAATTGCAAATTAGTCAAAATTGTTGACTTTTATGATTTAAAAAGCAACAATATTTGGAACAATAATTTGGATTAAATTAATTAATTTTTTAAATATGATAGTTTACATAAAATAAAAATATCATATTTTAATTTACAATTGATTTATATACCATTTTTATATCATTATGTACATCTAATGTTTAATTTTACCACATAAAATGTAAATTTTTAATTTTCAAATATAAATTTTGCATTTCTACATTTTGATAGCAAACAAAAGGATAATTATTCGTTGTTCAATAATTATTAGTAATTAAACTGTTGCTCTAAAAAATTCATTAAAATTATAAGTAATTAAAATAATCTTACATAAAAATCTATTAAAATTACTCAAAATAATTTTAGATGTATTTTGAAAATATGCTTCGAAAATCATCATAACTATAGAAATGAAATGAGTTTTACTTAAAAGTAATTTCAAAATAAACACAAATTAAAAATCAGTATCTTTTGGTACACTTTTTTGATATCAAATACTAATATTTTTGAATTTTAATTTCTAATGAAGAGATTGATTGATTATTTTATCAGACTATTTTGTTTTTGCTAGAAATTTATAATAAAAATTACTATTTTAAAAATTCATTCATAACATAACATAAAAATTCAATTTAAAACTATAAATACTTTATCATTAACTAATTTTTTAGTTTAAATAAAAGTAAATTAATTTTAATTAGTTTATTTATGGCTATTTTTTAAATGTACATTAAACAATTATATTAATTTAAATATATTAATTTATAAAAATATTTGTTTAAAAATTACTCACTTTGCGGAAAGTTATTAAATGTAGTTTTAGCGTATCTGATAATAAAAGAATAATTGATAATTATTCTTTAATATTTTTAATATTTAATTTATAATTTTTTAATTAAAATACATATTAAAAAATAGTTAGCATTTATACTTTTTTTAAATAAACATGTACAACTTTATGCGATTAAAATGATTTTCTCCGACAATGTTATTGAAAGAAGTAATCATGAAGTTATGTTGTATATTGCAAACTAAATTAAGTTAAATATAATAATGATGTAAGTTTAATTGCGTTAAATTAATACAATGATTGTGTGATTGTAGGGATCACGTGAGGATCCAATTGTATTTACGAGTGCGGAGACCGCTTCCTCCGGTCAGCCCGAGTCGCGGTCAATTCGTTTGGTGGATGGACCCAATCCCATGATAGGTCGATTACAAATATATCACAATAGAGAGTGGCGATCGGTTTGCACAAATTCCAGAAAGTATGTATATTCATTATTACAAAATGGTTATTTTTTTTATTAAACAAAATTGTATTCAAGTTTCATATTTTCAAATAAAAAATATATATTTACTTTAATATTAAATAAAAATTAACAAAATAAATACAAAAACCATTTTGTTTTAAGTAAATTAATTTAATTTTGAATTCATTAATTTTGTTTGTAAAAATGTTTTGTTTATTTCTTAAATATAAAATTAATTTGTTAATGCAATTGAAAAGTGCGAAGTGACCAGTATACTGTAAATGTACTTAAATTATACGAAAAATACTTAAATGTACTTGATTTGTTGTTTTTTATTTGCAAAATATAAGTTTTATATGCATGTAACTTTTATTATATTTTTATTATATTTTATATTACAATAAAAATGTATAATTTTTAATCTTTATGGTACAGTATTTACGTTTTATAATGAAATTGCATTACTTTATATCTGTTTTATGTAAAAAGTAACTTTTATTTTCTTTTAATATTTTATTGATATTATTTCATATGGCTCCAATGATATATTTTATGGAAAATTCCATTTTTGACCTGAACAAACAATTTCATTTTTTTTTGCATAATTGGTACTAATTCAAATAGGCGTTTACCAACTATAATTTATAATATTAATATCATGAATAATGTTTATCAATCATTATTAAGTCAAGCTATCTAATTACGAAATTGAGAAACCTAGTTAAATTATTAATCATTAATAGTTTTATATGTAAACATGTTCAGTTTTTGAAAAATTTAAGTTTATATATTTGATTCATAAAATGATAAAAACTCTAATTTGAATATATCAATTAATACATTTAGACAAATTTTATTATATTATTATATATTTTATATATATATTTTTTGTAAATGTAATAAATAAATATATTAAGGAATACACTTAATATTTAATGGAATTCATCGACTTTATATAAAGTTTCTGTTTAAATATATTAATTTTTTTATAAAACAATTACTTGATTTTTTTCAATATACTGCAATTTTTTTACTCAGTTGGTGGGTAACTTGGTTGAATATACACGTTTAAAAATAAATGAATTTGTACTAAATAGTGTGAATTATTAGTTGGACTACAGCAGACCTCGAAACAACATGTCGCGAATTAGGTCTACAAGGTGGACGATGGTGGAATTGGTTCGACCGACAATGGCCGGCCAAACCTCGTTTACTTTACGACCAACCTCAATGTCGAGGTACTGAGGCTTCTCTGCAAGACTGTGATAATTGGGCAAGCAGACAACTTGGCTCAGGAGTTTGTGGTAATTACTTCAATCAATATCAATATTTTTTGTTTTAAAAAAGAAAAGTATTATTTTAAGCACGTTAATTTTTGTTATTTATTTATAATGTTTAGCTCAAGTCTGCATTTAATTTATATTCTTCAATTTTATTTAAATTTTTACTTATTTTGACAGATTACCATCCAGACCTTGGAATTTCATGTTCACCTTACCACGATGGTGCTACACAAGCTATTAAACATTGGCGGGGGATCAGATTCGAAGGCGCTCTTTATGATAACATTCTAATTCAAGAGAACACCTTCTATGTGCGACGTTCCAAATCAATCCTGAGATTCGTAACTATACAGTAAGATATTTTTTTATTAAGAAACACAATCAACAAATTATGTAATTAATTATATAATAATATTGATATTATATTAAATTATATAATAATAATGATATAATACCGAATACTTAAATTGTATATGTTAATTTTATCGATACTACATCTTGAATATGAGCTTATGAATCATCAAGATTCCTCATGATAGTTTTATGCAATAACTTTCTCACATAATAAACAATGTAAAATAATAAATAAGAATAATCAGTAAATTTATATCTAAATTCTAAAATTAATTCATTATTTTCTGTTATATTCATTATATTTTAAGTCAATGAACTTAAGTTAATGTATTTAATCTTCTAAATCTTTTGAAATAATTTTTGAATACAACAAAAAAATATGTCAAAAATTATTACATTATAAAGTATACTAAAAATAAAGCCTTTCTAATGTCATTCATATCATAATATGAATGAAAAAACAATAAAAGTATTATAATTATTTCTATACATAAATTTAATGAATTTATGATTATTTGTATTTTTTAATTATATTATTAATTACAGAAAAATTTCATTATCTTTATTTTTCTACCTAGTATAGTAATTTTGGCTAGGATAATTGTTTATGTGTATATATGTATATATATATATAAATATATATATTATACTGTAATGATTGTTTTTCTTTATAGAAATGCTGGAACCGGAAGAGATTTCAACGTATCTTCTGCGCTCCACACAGAAGGTGTTCCACCAAGATTGGAATCCATCAACATTATTAATTCGGCTTTCACCGGCATAAATATAACTATGCCTAATGCTCCTCTTGCCATCGTAAATTGCACCGTGAAAAAGAACAAAGGTTTGTTACATTTTTAACGCGTTTACTTTGAACGCATTAACTTGTTACTTCGTGCAAACTCAACTTTTATGAAGAGAATATAAGTTGTGAATTTTCACTTATACATAATTACTGTTAATTATTTATTTAAAATGAATGTCATTATTACTTCAAAAAGTTGGTTGCAGATCTTAAATTATTAATAATAGAACTCATAATGTTAGCTTTAATTTATATATTAGTTCATAAAAATTCATTGTCAAAAAATAATGTTGAAGTATATATAATTTTGTTTAATTAAAAATGAATAATGTAATGTAAAGTATTACTATATTTAAAAACTATACATTGATTTATTTTAAATTGTTACATATTTCAGTTAAAATTTTGGAATGAACTAATTTTCTATTTAAATATTGTCGTATAAAACTTTTAAAATCTTATCTAAAATTTTACATGTATAAATAATTATGTTTGCATGGTTTGCAGGTTACGGTATTTATGTTAATAGCACCACTGGTTTAGTTAATATCGACAACTGCGATATTGAAGATAATGGTTCAGATGGGATAAAATATGTCCACCACGATGAAGAACCCGACGAAAGGTTTGATCGGAGGAATGTCTTCGACTTGTGTACATTTCCTCGTACTGAGGGCCGAACGTTCCCTATTACAATATCTATGGAGCAAAGCAGTTACTCCCCAAATAGAAACAAATGTCAACAAGTAATTGATCCAAAATAATTTTATTATTAAATTCTTTGTTCTAGAAATTGAGTAGTTACATGGTCTTAATTTAATTATTTATTCTTTTATAGAGCATCTCTGCCAAATATGGACACGTATTAACCATTACATTTTTGCATATGAAAACTGATAAAAATGATTCCGCAATAATTGAGTTATACGACGGCTTAAGTTCTTCTGACAAATTACTCGCAAAAATCAGTGTTAAGAATGGTACTTTGCCACAGAGTATCACCACATCCCGATCATATTTATACATAAAATTTTTGGCGGAGCCTTACGTGCAAAATCTTATTTATGCTACAATAACATCTGGTTACAGTTAGTATTTGATTAAATGAAAATAAACATATAATAAAAAAGAATTAAATTGTAAACAAATTTGCTTTTTTTTCAGACAAATATGTCGATCTCAATGTAACTGGAAGTTCAATAGCTAATAACAACGGAAGAGGAATTGTTGTTGAAAAATTACGTTCTGGACTTTATATCCAGGATAGCGCTATTTCTAGTAATAACCATGTCGCTGGCGTTCACGTTCTAGGTGGAGCCTTGGACGTAAACATTACTCGAAGTCGAATTTCGTTTAATAATGGAGATGGTGTGAACATCACTGTCACCGGCGGTAATCGTAATATTTCACGAAGTAGTATATCATCTAATCGCGGCTATGGATTTGCCGTGTGGCTGAATGACTCATCAAGTCCGCAATATGTACACTTCAATCAAACAACCGTTGTCGAATACTCGGCACTTTTTCAAAACTTGGACGTAGGAGTTTTGGTAATTTTTCACATTTTTTCTTTCATGTTAAACAATGTCTTTACTAGACAATTTATTGTTTATGTTTTTAATAATATTTTTCTCAAAATTATACCATAGCTTGAATTTTAATAATTATTTTCGATTTATAATAGGTTGGAAATGCAACCGGAAATTCGTACGTTAATATAACAGGAAATTTCTTTAATACCAGTAAAGAAGCAGCAATTCAAGTTGAGTCCAGTTGGAGATTTAACCAAGGACGATTGAGACTTCAAATTGGCCATAATAATTTTGCCAGTAATGAAAAATTAGGCATTAAATTGAGTCCTGCTTTGAACATGGACGCAACCATAGAGTATAATTGGTTTCGAAATCATAAATTTGGTGCAATTTTAATAAAAAATGCCTTAAACGAAGAGTTTAATTTCCTTCCTGTAAACATGTTAATTCAACAAAATCACTTTTACGACAATCGTGGCTCATATATAGTGAACATCGGATTATCGCCTTACAGTGATATCCAGTATTTATTATTCACACGCAATTTCCTTCGAGATAATCGTGTGAAGGAACCATTTGACAACAGTGATCTGCAAGGTTCCAGATTGATTCCACGGTCACGTGTTGCTGCGGTTCTTGTAGTTTCCTCTAGCAATGTCCACGTGTATAGAAACATACTGCATAATCGTGAATCAAAATATGAAATTGGTTCTCATCTAGAGGATCAAAGTAAAATCATCAACTGTACATTTAATTGGTTAGGTTCCCATGAAGAGCCAGTTATCTTCGAAAAACTGTTTCATAGGTTAGTCAATACTTGTAATTTAAACATGTATTAATTGTAAAATAAATTTTTCTCATAATTAAAAAATTATTATTCTTTTACAGAAAAGATCGCTATAATCTCGCCAAAATTGAGTATTTACCGTATTTGCTGCACAACAGCAATCCTGGCACCAATACTATTATATCTAATCCAACATTCGTTCCTCCGTTTCAAGTTGAAGGTAATATCATCGGCGGTGAAGTTGATGGATATGAAGAACTCCGCCCTGGAGAATATATCGTTAAACGTGACATCAACATTAGACCTGGAGGGAAGCTTACTCTACAGTCCGGTGTTAGGTTATTTTTTCCTCCTGCTGTGGGAATGATGGTAGCCGGAAAATTGGATGCAAAGGGAAATGGACCAAGTAAAATTCTTTTAACTTTAAAGGAAGAAATAATTGTTGAGCCAATTATAGGAAACGAGACGGAAATAACTGACGAAGTTATACTACCTACTTTGCCGGAAGTGCCTGTCAGGTTACTTGGTGGTAAAACTAGCAATGAAGGAAGATTACAAGTACGCATTGACGACAAATGGGGTACCGTATGTAATTACGGTTGGACAATCACCGACGCTGCCTTAGTGTGTCATCAGCTTGGGCTGACATTAAATCCAGATAACTGGTTTATGGAAAGATCTCAGATCTCAGACGCAGGCACTAATGAAGAGATTATTCTAAGTAATGTTCAATGTACTGACGAAGATTATGATATTACGCAGTGCAAAGCCGAACGTCGAAGTGAATTTGAAAATTCGTGCACGCACGACAATGATGTGGGTGTACGATGTTCTGGCGCAGCTTGGGCAGGTGTTCGACTCGGTCCATTGGCCGAAAGATCAGATTTACAATATGTAACAATCGAGAAAGCCGGCTTATTAGATTATTCGACGAATTTATTTAAACCTGGTAAGTCATTTAAAATTATATATTTGTTAATCTAAATTGAAACTTAATTATACATTTTCATTTATACATTTTTTAGCCTTGCAAATTGATTTCGTCCGAGCCAATCTCGAAAGTGTAAGAGTAGTAAATAATTTACAAGATGGATTGGGTATTTTGTACTCTGACATCTATTCTTCAGAAGTAAACACTGTTCGTAACTGTGAATTTTCCGATAATTTCGGAAGTGGTATTAGCTTTAAGCAATTGGGATTACAAATTTGGAATTCGAAAATCGATAACAATAAGGTTGCCGGAATCCGGCACAATCCTGCACTGTCAGCTTTTCAGCAGAGAGAATTCGCAGGATGGTTCGAACGACTAACCGACGGGACGGCAGATTCCGATTATCATCCGATATTGTTACCCGAACATAAGCAAAATATTCAATTAAATGAACGAGAAACAAAGTATTTAGTTACTACAAAAGTTACTGATCAACCTAAGGAGTTATCTATTACTATTAGTGTAAGTTTATCTAAAAACACCGAATCCGAATAGTAATATTATTATTAAATATACTAATTTATTTTGAACAATTTACAGTGTTCTCCGGGTTACGTCATTGGAATACAACTACTTAATCCAATCCACAATCGAAGTACGGAAGAAATAGATCTGCATTATTCAACCATGTCTGACGGCTACTGGAGAGTTAAGAGAGATTTGACTGTATTTCCTGTGCTTTCAAATTCGTTTAACATTTTGTTAAATTATCGCAGCGGCAATAATGCGCTCGGAGGAACTGTAATGGTTATTACATCATTACGAGCGCCGGTGAGATTGCAAATTTAATTTTAGTCTTATATTTTTATATAGCACTTTATTTTCATTAATCATAATTTGATAACAATATTATATATATTAGTATGAAAACATTTACAAAAATATAAAATCGTTATTTTTTCAGAAAATAAGGAACAGAACAAATCGGGGTCCAACATTGAAAATTTACGAATCCAAGATTCGTAATAACCAGTATGGAATTCTAGCGTCGTATTACAATCGTTACTTGAACGAAGCTGGTGACCATTTTCTACGTAAATCCAACGAATCCATTCAAATTCGCGGCTGCGAGATATCCCATAACATTGCCGAAGCAATTTACGTAAATTCTCCATACTGGAATGTATTTCAATCAAATATATCAGAAATTACTATTCACGTGAATAAAAGCTTGATAATCGACAATGGTAAAGGGATAACTCAATTTAGTCGTGATATGCGACAATCAAACAACTTGTTTCACTGGGTTTTACAAGATAACACAATTGAGCGAAATCAAGGCGGTGGCTTTGAAGTTTCTTTGCCTTACGTCTGGCAGTACAACGAAAATTTCACTCATTCGATATATCTTGATAACAATACTTGGCAAAGTAACGTTCAGTTTGGATTTGTAATCGACGGACATTTTGCAAAATTGAATATAACGAAAAACCGATTTGAAAGTAATAGATGCAAAACAGGTCTAATTTCAGTTCGAGGAATGGAAAAGAAGATGATGATTTTTGAAAATAAAATCGAGCAGAACACAGGATCATATATGGTTGAATTCCGCGCCGACAGTCAGTCAGAAATTTTGGGCGAAGTTGATGCCAGATTTCGATTCAATGAAATTCGTGGCAATAACGACGGCTTTTTAAAGCGAAACTTTTTACAAAAAAACAACGAACCAACTTACGTAGTTGGATTCCACGGTATACAAAAAGTACGAGTAAATCGAAATTTGTTCGAATTAAACACATTGGATTATGAATTACTGACCGGAATAAGAACTGCGAAAATTAATAACGAGGTAGATGTCTCAGAAAATTGGTGGGGAACCTCTCAAGCTGCTGATATCAGGTAATTAAAAAAATTATTCGATTAAAAAAAAATTTGTTTAATTAAAAAACATTTTTTATTTCACTTTTAGGCGTAAAATCTTTGACTTTGACGATTGGAACGATCATGCAGTGGCCAAGTATCGACCATACTTGATAAGCGATTCGTTTGATTCTTCAATTTCCGTCTCATTTGAAATCGATAATATCGAATTAGATTTGAATAATCTCGGCGGGCGCATTATCAATAATTCATATTTATATTCTCGTCCAGAGCCATACGTAATTAGATCCGATATTACGATTATGCCTGAGGCGACTCTTACAATTTATCCAGATGTCGTCATGGAGTTTGCACCAAATGTTGGCATTTTGGTGCTGGGAACACTTAACGCTGTAGGTGTGTATGGTCATGAAATTATAATGCGACCTCTTAGCCCGAGTCGTCGAGAGATGCCAAAATCGTCGCCAAGAGCTCTGCCATTGCGTGAAAATAATTTTGACTCAATACGTCTTTGTAAAGAGGGAAACTGTACATCATCTTCTAATGAAGGTAATTTTTTTCTTATTTACATAAAAATAAAGTAATACAATTCAAATTTGAAAACAAATGGAATTTCATTATTTCACCTTTTCTTATAGGTTTCATTGAGTATTTCAATCGCACAACTCTTCAGTGGATACCGTTATGTGATTCACGATTCACTGAAAGAAATGCTCAAGTAGCCTGCAGGCAACTTGGTTATGACTACTTGAACGTGTTCGTTTCTCGGGATCGGAGATATGAACTTCATCCAGGGTCCTTAACCAGAATATGGTCTTGGCCAGAACCTTTGCAAGTGAGTACTATTATGTATTACTGTTTACAGAAATAATCATTTTAGTTTCGTAACCATTTAATCTTTATGATAAAATATAATTAAAAAATGAATTTTGCTGTTTAGTGTACTGGAAAAGAAGAAACCCTAGAAGATTGTCAAATACGTTTAAACGGACAATTGTATGGACAAAAACACGATTGCCCCTGGGATGGACAATTTGTTTTCATTCACTGTGGAGAACGAAATTTGGACTCATCGCAAGATTATTGGGGTGGTATAAGAATCGCTAACAGCGAATTTGAACATCATCTCTACGAATATCGTATTCACGACGTTCACACACATGAAACAGTTCACAGAGTGGAATCAGTTTTAAAGTATATCAATATTACTGGTGCAGGAATTTTACATAATGAAAAATCATCTGCAGTACAGAGTGTCATGAAATCACCGGTGATTCAGCATGTCAGTATCAATAATTCTGCATATCATGGCATTAGTGTCATATCGCCAACAAACACGGTAATTTTTTATACATTATTTTCAATTCATTTAAGTTATGTTTAAATAAACAGAAAATAGAAACAAATATTAAAATAGTAACTAAATTGGTATACTAGTACAAACTAAATTGACGTATTATTCATTTTTTAGATGGAATTGCTTTTTAATGAAATAAACAATGTTCTTGGTAATGGAATAAGCTTTTTGTCTATAACTGGAGAAGGTAGAGAAGCTGATGAAAGTTCTTTTACTCCAATGAAAGAATTGTCAATACCTTATCATCTGTTTAGCATGATAGATATTTGTGATACAACCAAAGAAATAACTGTTGAAGAAAGAGTACTATTATATTATAAATATGATAATAATCCAGTTAATTGCGTTAAGATTTTCCGTAGTGCATACAGATCAAAACCTTTTGGTTTTAGGTATGTATGTTAATGTTTTATAATATTTAAATGAAGTAAAACAAACAAAAGTATAATTAACATTTATAAGTATTGTTATAACAATATTTTATTCGTCTTTATAGACTCCTTCAATTCAATTTGTTCAATTCGACTGGAAAGCTTGGCCGAGCTGATAGCATAACTTTATACGATGGTGATATTTATAACGTAACATCGAGAAAAATTATTGAATTAGAAGTTGAAAGTCCGTACGAGAAAAAGTTATTCAAAACGTTTGAGCCAAGCTTAAGCGTCCGATTATTTGCCAATGGAGCCAGCCATACACATGGTTTTATAGCCGAAATTATCACTCTTCCAATATCAGCAATTGGTTTCAGTTAGTATTTTAAGTTTGTTTTCAATTCAATTTACTCATTTATTTATTTTTGTTTTGCTAAATTTTAATTCTTAAAAGAAAATGTCTTATTTATTTTAAATTCTTACAGATCGTGATGTAAGACACAATATTTCTTATTCGACTTTTTCAAACTGCGAAGAAGGTGCGATAAAGTATGCAAGCGCTGGAGAAGTGAACGCTATAATAACTCTCGAACGTAATCGAATAATGGATAATTGCAAAAAATTATTCGGCAATTTTTCAACTTGCAGATCAACAGTACAACTCGATGTACAAAATACTCAATCGCTTTACTTCCGAGTAAGGCTTTTATCATAAAATAATATTAGAAATTCTTTTATATTTTATAATATTAGATGTTAACATTTAATTTATAATCTATTTAAATTTAAATCCACTCAAATTAAAAACTAGTCCGAGTATCATGTAAAGTAGGAAAATGTATTTAATAAAATTTAATTTATGGAAAGTATTTTTATTTAATGTCAATCAGTTGAATGTTAATTTATTTTCTTTTTCTTTTTTTAAGAATAATTTAATTCAACGTAACCAAGGCGGTCTTTCGATCCGAGCTGATTCGAGAGGCTCTGCAACATCATTGAAAGGATGGATTCATAATAACCTTTTTACAGAGAATTATAACAAACCTGTATTGTAAGTATTTAAAAAATCGAATAATAAACTTTCGTTATATCAATTTATATTATTTATACTAATAATGTTATTTTTGATAGATATGTTGAAGGACGACAAAGCAGTCCTTATCAAGAAGTAACAATATATCGAAACTACATCAGTCAAAATAACGCTTCTTACGAAACGAATATTATTCTAAAACAAGTTGTCAGTAATATGACACTAAATTATTTACATGCAAATCTCGGTAAACATTTGCTTGAAATTTTGGGCTTCGAACGTGTGCGATTACCAATTTACCAAAGTACATCTCATAATGGATTTTATAAGTAAGATATTCACAATTATTAATCTTATTTTCAATTTAATATATTAAATTTCAAGTTTTCATTTAATTCTAATGTTATCTTTCATTTCGTAGTAATTATGCATTAAATCGCGATGGTCGAAGTACAATAGTTGCCGGAACTCCCGGTCAGCAGTACGTTGACAATGTTTTTTTCAATCCGGACAACGATTACGAGATGTTGACGATAAATCGAACACTGTAAGTATTTTTATATAATTCAATAGTTGATGTAAAAGAAATAAAATATTTTGAGCATGATTATTTCCATGATCATAGTTTATTAAGTATACTTCAACGTAATTGCATAATCTATTCTACTCTTTATGATTGTTTATATTGAAATTGTATTTTGTATGAATATTATTTAATTATAGTAAATTGCATGGACTGTACATTTGCATGTAACTTTGTTTCATATTATAAATAAAATTTATTGAATGAGAATGAATTCACGTTGAATTTCATTGAATGAAAAATTTTACTTTGGGAAACTGGTAATCATATTATTTGGAAGATTATGAAAATATAGCTTTCGAATGCATAAAATATTTGTCTACATAAAATATCTGCTATAGGCATAAAACAGATTTTTATCTGTATTCTTATACTATTCTGTTTTTTCTTTCATATATCTGGTTTGCATGTCCATTATTGTACAAACATTCAGAGTTCTCTCGGAATGGCAATATAAGTAAGTACACGACGAGTCTCAGATGTTTTAAAATCGCGTTCGTGTGCCATGTTTTTCTTGTTTCTATACTCTATATGCTTTATAGATATGGTGTTGGTAATTTATAATTATTTTTTCGCTGGGGTTTTTTATATAAAAGTTTGATTTAAACAAGATGATTTTTATGAAAAAATACATATATAAAGAACAATCAACTTATTCATTTTAATTGATTGTATTATTTTCTTCAAATAGCCAAGTTGATATGTGGAGATCACACATTGACGCTAGACATAACTGGTGGGGATATAACGAGTCATTGGCCGTAAGCAGTCGAATTCGGGATTTCGAAGATTCTCCAGAATTGCTACAAGTTGATTATCAACCATATCACGCAACCAACCTGACAGTTTTAAATGGTAAATGTCCTCCGGCTTGGGACTTGGTCGGTGATACATGTTACATCTTTATTGGCGCCCCAATGGATTTCTACAGTGCCAGACAATTTTGCCGGGTAAGATTATTATTAATTTAGATTATCATAATAGATCGTATTTTTTTTAGTTGTTCCTATAAAATAACATAATTCTCATTATAATGATCAAAGTAACTAAAATTTGTATTGCAAAGTAAATTAAAAAATATTTACTTTTTATATACAGAATGCGAATGCTTCTATGCCATTTATAATGGGCAATTACTTGGAACTTTGGAGATTTTTACGCAAACAACAACAAGGATTCGATTATTCAGATCGTGTCTGGGTTCAACAATTGGAACGAATCAATCAGTGCACAATGTTTACTTATCAAACCATCGAAATCGATCACTGTGCTCAGCCGAATCCGTTTGTCTGTGAAATTGGTAACCAAATGACATAATAACATTAAATAACATTTATAAGCATTATTTAGCTGAGTTATTAATGATGTTCAAACAGCTTACTTGTTTAGCTTCATTACAAAACATTATGTTTTGAAAATTATATATTAAAAGTTTAACAAATTAATTGAATATTATACATATTAATTTCGAAATAAAAATATTTTATAGTATCATTATTAAAATCCATAATATGATATACAAAAGTATATGTTATCTAAAATTTTATGATAATTGTATTACAGATCCAAGAGTACATATTGATCCACTTTCTTGGAGGAAAGATGTAGTCGCGGTCGGGGTTTTAGGTGCAATAGGAGTAACTTTAGCTCTACTAGCAGCAGTCATTGGACTTTGGGTCTCCAAATCCAAGAAACGACGAGTTGAAAGACTTCAAAGAAGAAATTCGATTCGTCAGTCGTTGCATTCTTTACGTTCAGTTGGTTCAACATCTGGATTCACCGAACTTGCATACCGACGAAGATCTTTAAATGTATGTATATAAAATATCATAATTTATTATTTTGTGTTTGACTAGAAACACTGCCATGTCTTATACATATATTAACAGACAAACCAGAAGTAATAAACAGCTATTATTAAATTTTCAATTTTTACTTATTTATCTAAAACTTAGTTGCAATTTGTTTTTAATGCAGCAAGGATCAAAGAAAAAAATATTAAGAGTTCCACCAATGCAGGTTAGAAGTGTAAATAATTGTTGTATCAAATTTTACTTGACAATTTGTTTTCAAATTTATTTAATAAAAATATTGTTTAAAATTCATTCCAATCAAGAAAATTTATTTTCTGTAATAAAATAGTTATTCTTATACTATAAATTAAATAATCATGTATACAAGTTTTGGCTATTTTATTTAATTTAATGTTGTAATTACATTTTTTATAAATGTTTATTTTTTAATATTTCATTAGCTTTATCAATTTCAGTCTATACGTTATACAAAAATTGTTTAACAATATTTAATTAAACTAATTTTATTTTATTGTAGGCAAAACAATCCACCGACACTTTAAATTCACGTTCACTCGATTACAAGAAGATGACAAACGGCGGTAGCCTAGACTCAATGGATAAATCGCAATTAAATTCGTCAATGGAAGATAACCGAAGTTACGATGTTTACGAGGCACACAATCCGCATTACTCCCCAAACAGCAGTGATTTTAAAAGTGTAGCGCACAAATTTCAATTGACACAGAATGACAATCCTATGTTCGATCTGGCTTATAGAAATGAGGGCTTCCGTAATCATTCGACGTTCACCTCACGCAACAACAGTACCTGGGCATCCGAAGCGAACAGCGAAGTAGCGCCTGAGGAGAATTCTCGTATTAATACGATTGAAGATCACTCGTATTTACACAATGGTTCAACGTTGCCGTTAGGTCAGCATACCAACATGGGTATGACCGATTCGATAATCGAACTTAAACGAGACATCGAAACTGTTCCTGTTTATCATCCCATGACCTATGAAAACAGCTACGTGGAAACACCGCAAACTCCCGGATCAGAGCCGGTTCCGGAATACTTCAGTCCACCTACTTCAATGTCGCAACCTTATAGTTATATGGAGGAGCGACCACGAAGTGAGGTTTTGTTAGAGACAAATTTAGATGAAGAGAAGCCACTCAGATCCAAGAGTGAAGTACTGCTAGAAACGAATTTTGACGCCCTTGTACCTCCAGAACCTACGGAACTTTCACAGCTTTCTTCCACTGGACGAAGCAAAAGTCAGCCGTTGGAAACTGCAATGTAATTACGAAGTCTTTAGCGTTTGAAATAGTTGCGTATACATAATGAGTCAACTATCAATTAGTTAATTGAGTTTTAGTATCAGTCAATGTTTTGATTGATATTTTAATATTCGAATTGGTATTATCTGGCAACTGAATTGAATAAATTGGTAATTTTCGAGAATTAAAATAGTGCCAGTTCAAGACCAAATACATGTACAATGTTGGGTTGGGCTCGAAAAGCAGAATTGAAGATCCTTTCTGTAACTTAGGTCTTTATTATCCGTCCACTTTATACAAGAGAGTTTATTCAATCGCTTCGAAAATACGCGTTTGATCGTTGTTCGATAATCACTGCCTTTCAATCCTAAGATGAAATGAATTGTTTTTTCTTCTTTGGATTATAATGTTTTTATAGATGTTTACCATATTTTGTAGTATAATTACATAGTCGTAAGAACTCGCTGATTTTATATACTATACTTCTTGACGCCGATATCGCGTTTCATCGGTATTTAGTCCGTGAAACCATTCCGCCGTCGACGCATTCGAGGGAGGCCGCTTTTTCGCGCTTTATTAAGAGTTACCTCCTCCGAGCTGCGCCGATGCTGTTTAACCAGTGCTGCATCAGTTGCAACTCATGGTTTGTTCAACACTTGGTAAAATGATCTCAATGATTGCACACGCCGTAAATCAATGATTTTTTTATTCAATATTCAAATAACGTAAGAAATCGCTATAAAAAATGCGTCTATTAACGACTTTGATAATTTTCGTTCTTCTTCGATATGAATATTTGTCACAGACACTTTTGCCGTCATAACAAAATATCTAACAAATAATTTATTCGAACAAATTACTTAAAGATCAAATTTATATTATATGAATGTTCAATCTATATGAATGATATTTGTGAAAATGTATTATAGTACGTGTGAAAAAATGGCAATATTTAATTAGTAGCTGTACTTTGCTTCTGACTCAAATAAACCAGTGAATGACTCAGTGAGTTAGAAAATTAATATAAAAGTTTAAATTATAATATAATTACGTTTATTAAGACGATGATTATTTTTGATCGAAAATGTTGCATGTTTGCAAACGTAATGTTACGTTTCTTGCGTATCGTATGTTAATATATGTTAATATCATGCACTATTCACATTATTCTATAGTTGACTGAAGACAAAAATGTTTAAAATTGATATAATTATTTAGATAGTTAAGTAGAAAAAAATGATACATAATGTTTTATATCTATTTAGTTTTATAAGATTTATCAACATAAAATGAGAATTTTTCATTCGAATTGTGAACATTCTTTCGAATGTATTTAGTTTATGCATGATATTTCCGTACAATAAACCCTCAATTGTTTTTTTTTATTATTATTTTAAATTAGTATGAAAATTGTTGTTACACTTGAGAGAATGTTGTACGGTGTGATATGTTATTATAGTTTATATGTATATATATTTTTGAAACAAATTCTTTCTAATATTTTTTCTTTATTGTTTTTTATGTATCAAAAATTTATACAATGAAAATATTCTGTAAATAAATATAATATAAATATTTTCATATTAGAACAATTTTGCGTTTTTTTAATACTTTCCTCACATTGATCATTTCATGACAACTTAAAATCCTATATTACTAAAAAGAGTTATAATTACAACTTAGATAAAGTAAATGCAAAACTTAAGTATTATAAACTGAACTGTAATTTTTTATTTTATTTCATTTTATTTTATAAATTATATTTATTAAATTCTACGCATCTAATAGCACACTTATTAATTTTTGTTCAATTAATTAATTAATAATTTAAGTAATTATCAATACATATTTTAAAGCATCAAAATAATAAAACAAAGAAAAAAGCGTAACTTTTCAAGTAAATTTATATATACATTGTGCATCATGTAAATTAAAATTTCATTCTAGGCTTATAGATACACAATTTCACAAGCTTGTAAATTAATTATTCATAAGCCAAGAAAATCGTAAAATGGTATTTCATAAAATATATTCACATTTTGATTAATCATTTTATTTCTCTGATTCGCGTTTTTTTCTTCTTTCGAATTATATCATTTTATTAACATCTTATTTTATTGTTAAACAAAGGTAAGTTTTATAATAACTATAAATTGAATAAAAATATTTAAAATTCAGCGCGATCAATTGATAATCGTTACATGAACATATATACACACTCTCACGGTTCAATGGTTATAAGAGAGGTCTCGCAAACTATACAGTCATTTCCAGTAATACCGTTCTCCAGTGGACCGGTTCTCCATATCAAAATAGTGAGTATTCCGTATAAAACGCGTCACTCACAGATTTCTCTTACAAACAAACAAGTATGTAACATCGGTTTTCAAATGTCAAAATTTTGTTTCGTAAAATTCTTATACACAAATTCAATAAATCAATGTATTTTTTATAAAAATTAACAACATATGCAATAATATTTATTAGAGAGAAAAGAACAAAACTTTTCTGATTTCGAGTTTAACAATTTCAAATATGTTTCAATTAATAGAATTCAACTTACGAATACATTTTAATTAGGTTTAACAAAACGATAACATAGTTTAAAGTGTGAATTTTTATTTTAAAGCAAACAATTGCTATGACTCCTATATTCAATCAAGCTGTCAGCGTAGGTGCAAACAAAAATAACATTGAATTTTCTGTGACTCATTTTTAAAATGCCCATTTGTTATTTGAATTGTGCTCATTTTACAATTATATAAATTACTATAGACATCCACTGTAACAAAATTAGAATTAAAAGTGAAAAAATAATGGTAATATTTAGATTTTATATATAAAAGCATTGCTTGAATTATTTATCGGGAATAAAGAAATTCTATAATAATAAGAGAAAGTGTTTTGAAACAAACTGTACTTGTACAATTTATTCATGGTTTCGTTTCTTTCAAAATGAGTAAATTATAATTTTGTTTTAATTATTATAAATAAAAATTGAATTGCTCATACTGTAATGTATATTAAATTTAATTAAAAAAATTAACTTTTATTTTACTATATCGTTTCTTTATAATCTAGGAATGAGGTGTCTACTATTGCTTTTTATTATTCCAATCTGTTTCCAATGCTGTCAGTCCTTGGAAACTGTTTTCACTTGGAAAGAATTGGATTTTCAATTTCCAAATGAATCAATCAGAAATACTTATATTGCGACGGGAGATTACATTCAAGAGAACAATCTTCCTATCGGATTGAATATATGGAAAAATAAAATGATCGTTACCGTGCCAAGATGGAAAAAAGGAGTGCCATCTAATTTAAATTATATTCCGTTAGATAATGTTAATAGTGAGTTTAAAAATAAAATTTCAATTAATTATCAAGCAAATAATAAAAAATGCGTTAATGATTTTTTTATTTAACTTGATTATTTTTCATCACTGCAGATAACACAACTCCGAAATTAATTCCTTTTCCAAATTTGGAAACAAATGATATCCATAATCAAGCGGATGATATAATTGTAAGCATCTTCCGAACAAAGATTGATGCTTGCGACCGATTATGGGGAGTAGATACAGGCGTTGAGGACATATTAGGCAATTCGGAACAAGTGAGGCCTGCACGACTTATTGTGATTGATTTAAAAACTGAAAAAGTAAGACAATTACTTTATAACTGCAAGAAATGAGACTATAATTGTAAAAAATGATGAATTAATAGTAAAAAATTACAGATAATAAGAACATATACCTTGAAAGAAACTGATAAAAAGACGGAATCCTTTTTTGCTAATATAGCAGTTGATGTAAGCAAGGACTCGTGTGACGATGCTTTTGCTTATATTTCCGATTTTACGGGCTATGGATTGGTGGTTTACAGTTGGGCAGAGAATAATTCATGGCGAGTTCATCATAATTACTTCTACTTCGATCCACTTCACGGTAAAATATAACAAAAAATCAGCTATTTTATTAATTACGTTTAGTTTGAATATTAATCAATTACAATTTAACGAAAATATATCTAAACGTACATTTTATTTTAATTATAGGAGATTATAATGTAAGTGGAATTAATTTTCAATGGACTGATGGTGTATTTGGTATGACTTTATCGAAAGTTCAACCAGATGGTTCAACATTACTTTATTTCCATTCAATGTCTGGTATAACTGAGTTTGCCGTTCCAACATTTGTTCTGAAAAATGAAACACTAGCTACAATTGTTAATAATTATTTCTTTACCATTGTTGGAGATAAGGGACCTTTAACACAAGGTCCATCTATATTAATAGACTATAAAAATGATATTGCGTATTTCACACAAATTAATCGACATGGCATTGCCTGTTGGGACACAACTGTTCCTTTGAGTCCAAATTCATTCCGTAAGTATTGATGTCAAAAAGTTAGCAATGAAATATAAAGTAAAATATATTTAAAAATGATTATTTTATATATTTAACTATCATTCATAAACATTTTTCATAAATTAAATAATTTTTCTTCTATTCAAGTAATAAAATATTTAATGAAAAATATGAAAACTTATGACGAGTGAATTAATATCTTTTTCTATATGCAGGTCTAGTATTGAGCGACGAGGAACGGCTGATTTTTCCAAATGATATAGCAATCGATGAAGATTCCCAAAAGCTTTACATTTTATCAAGTAATGTACCAAGGTACCAAATTGAAAATTTAGATAAAACTCGCGAAAATTATCTTATAACATCCGAATCACTTGAGAAGTTAAAGAAGATGTGCAAGTACAATACTAGTGGTTAAGTTAATATTTAATTTATTTCTTTTTTTATAAATCTATCTTTTAGAATAATTACACACAAATAAGTCTCATTATTTAAGAGTTTAATAAACCGATGTTGAATTACCATCATATGTGTTTCCTGTTTACTCACTTAATATCATATTTTCATATTCGCTATTTTACGTAAAATAACATTTTCGAATCGATGTTTCCTCTTGATTAAAGATCCCGTTGTTGACAAACTTATGTTTGCAAATTTATGTCTTAAGAAGAAAAATTACTTTTAAAATTAAAAGACGATGGTGACAAGTTTAGTGTGAGTTAAACAATTCAAAGTTGAAGCCTTCCTTCAGAAAGGAATATTTAACATAGAAAAAAATCGACAAAACACCTTCAGAAGATCTTGAAAGAACCGCAAATAAAGCACAGCAAAATTAACCAGGGGAAACTTTAATTTATGCATAACCACACTGGCAAACACTTTGAAACGAGCCATCTGAATTCCCTTCATGGCGAAACACGACGAGTTTGATAATGACAGTTTTGAGGATTCTCAGAAAGTGCAAAAGATCGAGTTGTAAAAGAAAGGCAAAAGGGTTGGGAAAAAAGTGCTTGGAAGGCTGGTTTTTCGGCATTTGCATGAACGATCGGCTTGTAAAGTTTAATACCAAATTCAAAGAGCCACTTCGGAAATTCAACGAACGACTTGGTTGATCGACGACTTAGGTAGACAAGAGAACAATTAGATTTCATCAAGTTTCTTTGCCTCACTTTTTTCGGTCTTTACAATGTCGTTGAATTTCATTTATAAACGCTACTAGAGCATCTTTTACTATAAAGTGTAAAATCTTAATTATAAGACAATATTGAAATTAAAAAATTGAATTGAAAAAGTACTATTACAAAGAAAGTAATAATAGGATAATTTTATTTGTGAAAAAATAAATTTAAAAATAATTTTGTATATTAATTCTTATCTTTTTAATTAAACATAATAACTTTTTATTCAATTAAATATGTTTTTAGATGTTAATATTTTCAATATACAATTGTACGACTTTTATTTGAGTACTGAAGATAAAATTAGCACACATACTTTATTCTGTAAATTAAATTTTATTTAAATTAATTAAAACCTTTAGTTTCTAGTCGTATATTTAATAAGTTAAATAACTAATTAAAACTTAAATGTATAATTAAGTAAAACATTATTGAAACTATTTACAAGTTTTGTAAATCTGAATATTATAATTAATTAGTCATACAAATATAAAGACAAAATTAGTTTAAACAATATTACTAATTTATTGCTGTTAATCTTATCAATATTTTACAATCTTTTATAATTGAATAAGTGTAAAAATATACACAAAAATAAATTTTACAAATGTCTCATCCCATTCTAACTATTGTTCCGTTTTTAATTGTAACTTTTGCAATTCTTGCAATGCAAGTAGTGTAAACTTAATATAAGCTTTTGTATACGCAATTTGTTTTCGTAAATTTTCTATTTGCTTTTCCAAAAGTTTAATCCGAATGTCTATAATGTGTAGTGCTTCGTCCAAAGTAAATTCCACGAAATGACCAAGTCCAACATCCAATAAAATGTGTGAAGCATCTTCGACGTGTGCTTGTACGAAAATACTGTTTCCCAAATCAACTTTCGTCTTGAATCCTTCGTTTTTATCATTTGTTTTCTTGAAGGTATTAATAATTGTTCTTAATTGAATAAATTCCGTGATATCAGTTGTTTTTTTATCTAACTTGGTTTCGAATGCAGCAAGGTCGTTTTTTAGTGTTTCATTTATAAATGCTTCGAATTTCAGAATTTTCTTCGACACTGTGTTATCCATTTTTCCTCGTTTATCTGTAAAAATGAATTACCTGATTAATATTAATTATTCAAATAATATTTATTTAGACAACCATTCAATAGGTCATTAATTTATGTAAATAAATTACCAAATGTTTATTAATGATCTTTTCTGAATTATTAAAAAAAAATATTTTACACTTTAAATATATTCCAAAATATTTTAAATTTTATTTAAGGTTATGTTACTGTAATTTTAAATAAAGATATCAAATTATAAATTCAAACAATATCTAAATAGAAAGTTAATTTATTGTATTTTAAAACTAATAAAATATATATAGATTACAAATTTGTATATCATTATTTTTAAATTAAATTGTATTGTTTAACTTACCATTTATTTATATTTTACGTACATATAAACTATAACTAATGTCAAATTTATACTAAAACTTTACATTTGGGTTCAAATGTTCTCAAAGTAATATAAAATTCTACTGTTGTTATTTATATATTCAATAATTAACAATAAATAATTGCATTGCCATTTCTTCCGACACTGCAAACACTGTTTAGAAATTTAATTTTATGGGTAATATACCTTCTGAGATTCAGATAATTCATTTCAACTTTACCGATTCTAGGAATCTTCCTAGAATCGTTGCCATCCATGAAAAGATGTAGATTTTGAATCCCGTCAATAAGTTATCATATATGTTTGATAATATAACAGTATTCTACTTAATCGAACTCAGTCGATATTACAAATGTAATAATCGTTATAAAAAACTTGTACAACGATAAATTTTTTTAGAACTAAAAATGCTATATTTTAAGTTAAAAAATAAAATGCATTTAAAAAAGTTGTATTATAAACATTCGGATAGAATATATTGTAAAATAGTATTCGTAAATATAAATAAAATAAATAATTTTCTTACATTATTGTATAATTGGGTTTTTAAACAATGGAAATATAAATGGTATCTGATTAAAATTTATTAAAATAGGTACAATTGTTTCATGCAATTATTCACATAATAAAACATTTATGTTAGCGTATTTTACCCTTTTGTTAAATAGTCATAGCAAGTCAAAAGATTGGTCGAAATTTCATAGTATTTTCTAAGTATATATATAAGTACATATATAAATTAATATTTGAGAAATAAACAATTTATTCAATTTCACGATTCTCTTATATTAATCAAGAATAATATGTCACTCGTTAACGAAGTCAATACCTTTTTACTATGGATGTTAAATGATAGAATCATAAAAATATAGATATGTATTATAAAGCTAAAATTTAACATAATTAAGTTGGCAGTAATTTTTAATAAATCTTTTTTAATGATTACATTTTATTACCGTTTTTTATTTTAATTGAATTAATGTACATTTAAACGCATTTATTATTGAAAATTTATTTATTATTGAACTACGTCAAGAAGTGACAACATCATCGCAATCGGAATATATTATTCCGATTGCGATGGTTCCGATTATTAGGTTATGCAAAATCACTTAAATATTATCATTATTTCTTTAAAACTACGTATTACATTTACCATATACATATATATTATATATAAAAAAGTAACACATTTCAATGCGATTTATAGTACGCTTTTTCAATCCCTCGATAATTTCACTATTTTAATTTGATTTTTTAAATGTTCTCATTTAAATTAAAAAACTATTCAATAATTTTTTTTAATTGATTAATTGATCATTTAATCAATTAAATAATTCAATCAATCAAATGACTAATTGTAGAGCTTCACTTTATAAGTGCCGTATATAAAGAAAGTACATTATTTTGACATTGTTGAATTGTACTTCGTATAATTTACATTTCGTTGTACTGTTGATTACACCGTTGTTTCTTGTAAAATATTATTAGATCTAAAAAAAATAAAAGTGTTTATTTTTTATTGCATACTATCATAATAAATGTATAATAATATATTTAAAGAATACGTTATATTTAAAACGTAAGCTTACGAAGATACAAACACTAAGGGGGTTGACGGGAATTTTTCAGGCATTTTTCAGGAATTTTTCAGGAATTTTTCAGGAATTTTTCAGGAATTATTCAGGAATTTCCAGGAATTTCCAGGAATTTTTCAGGAATTTTTCAGGAATTTTTCAGGAATTTTTCAGGAAATTTCTGGAAATTTTCACGAAATTTTCAGGAAGTGTTCAGGAAGTTTGCAGGAAATGGCTTGGACTTTGTTTTTGAAGTTGTGTGAAGGTTGTCAAGAGGTTTTCTGACAAAGTTCATAGTTATTTCAGAAATTTTTCAAAAACTTTTCACACATTTTTCAGACTTCCTACACAGTTTGAAATTTTCCTAGCAAAACGAAAAATATATCGGGGGTCGTGAGAGGGTCGTGAGGTGGTCGTAAGGAGGTCATAAGAAGGTCATAAGGAGGTCATAATAAACAATCTATTTATCCATACTAATATATAAAATTGAAAATATGTTTGTTCGTATGTTTGTTTGTATGTCAATCACGCAAAATCTACCGGTCCAACTTAAATCAAACCAGAGAATATAGTCCTATGTTTCCAAAGTGTCGTAGACGTTGTTTTTTCGCAATATCTGCTCTAGATTTTTCGAAAAAAATTTTTTGTGCCATAGGTGTCATCCCTCAAGTGTCATAGGGGATTTCATAAGGGATGTCATTAGGGATGTCATATTGGATGTCATAGGCGATGTCATAAAGGATATCATAGGGGATGTTGTAAGGGGTGTCATAGCGGTTCATACGGAGTTTATAGGGAGTTTAGAGGAAGTTTATAGGGAGTTTGTAAGGCGTCCATAAAGAGCCCATAAAGACTTTATAGAGATACCTCGGATGATGCTAGAAATTTAGCTGGGAGTCATAGGCTGTCATAGAGAAAGGGTCATAGGCTTTTTGCCGGGCGAAGCCGGCGATTCAACTAGTATATTTATATATTTTGTTTCATTTATGTTTTATAGATTTTATTACATATATACTTTTCATCTACTTTTTATCGTCCTATTTTCGTAAAATCGTAAAATAGTCATAACACGCATGCGCGAGGTTGATAGTAGATTATAGGTTCTTAGCGGTCATTTCCGTTACCAAGTTCGTACTCGAATTACCGGAACTCGGGTGTAAAACAGTTATTTAATTTTTGCTGCAGTGTTAAATAAAATGAAATATTTTCATTTCCAACTTTTATATGAAGATGATTGATAATGTAATTGATCTTGAAATAATCAGTATAATATAATAGTAAATACAACTTACATATTTATTCTAGTGCATTTTGTAATTTTACTACTCATGTTTTTTAGGTACATTTATTGAGTTTCCCTGGCTTGTCGATGGACCTACATAATAAGGATTCGTTTTTACGTAAGGTTGAAATGTTTTTGATAAAACTCCTGCAAAACATTAATTTAAAGTAGAATATCTTTTTAAATAAATGAAGATATTTTTTAAATATTAAAATTTGAAGATATTTTTTTAATAATAAGTTTAAATGAGGTTTTAATTCAATGTTCAAAATATTTGATAATTTTTGATATCCCAAATATTATTTATAAGAGGATGTTACTTACTTTCTTTATACATGACTTTCTTAAGCAAATAAGGGTTTATAGCTGGTCTTGCGATTGGCACATGGATATTAGATTGAACGGTTGAAGACACATCTTTGACTAATTTATTATATGTTATATTATTCAGGTGATAATAGAACTGCCCAGATTCCTTTGAACCTATTATAAATACAAAGTATATTATTATTTCGTTCTCACATTTACAGAAATTTTTACATTAAGTCTAATCCATTTAATCTCATAAAATGTAAATATCTGCAATATCAGGGAATGTCATACAAAGTTAGTTTTTTAATTAAGATATTAATTAAAAAACTTTAATTATTCAGAATTTATTTAGAATATAGAGAAGAAAATTGTTAGCGCATTTTTAATTTTATTTCATATGATTCAGAAATATTAAAGTTTTTGATTTGTTGAGATTGATTTCTAATCCATACAAGTAATTTCTTTTTCACTCAATCCGGAAAACAAAAAAAATCGCAACAAACAACTTCCTCCTTTCGTGCAGTAAATCGGTTTCATTTGCAGCCGAAACAATGAAGTACGTACGTGAGATTTCAGAAAATAAAGAAAAAAGTTTTTGAGAAAAAATAAGAAGATAAGAAGTTATACGTTCGTAGCTTATCGATTTTCATTTTTTTTCTTTAATAATTTTCTTTAATAATATTTATTTAATAAACATTTTATTTAATATTTATTTATTTAGTCTTCAAAATTTACGTTTACATGTTAAGGTTGTTTTTACCATAGAAATAAGTTTGTAAACTATTTTATTGAATTTTATACGGAAAATGTACAGATTTATGATAATTAACGTAAAAATAAAAATATATCACTTTATAAATACACACACATGATCACTTAAACTTGTCACCATTCAATAAACTCATTGATACCATAATCTAACAAGCATTGTTTTGCACACTTTAATATTACTTTGTCAATCTTCCGAGTCGATGAGAAAATAACATCTTCACAATTGTCGAAAATATCTTCAGTGTTGTTGAAAATACTTTTTTGTAGCGATGCAAGCACATTTAAAACTTATCATTCAACACATTTTATCACTATTAAAACCACAAATAAAAATAATTTAAATATAAATAACGTTCTATTAAACTTCAAACGACTCTTAAGCTTCACATTATCTGACACTTCATCTTCAAATCGACGGAATACTGTCTCCACCAGGAACATTTTGTTTTATTATGTTTACAAATATATTTCTTTAAGTATAATTAATAAATTAGATTTAATAGTATAAATTTATTGTAAATAACTGCAGTGATATATTTTGATTTAATAAAAATCTTCAGACGATGAGCTGTAAAATTATAAAATGGTGATTATTTTAATATTTCTGATGAATAACAAAATTATTCATTTTCAATCCTTTCAAAATTTATGATTATTTTCAAATTAAGTTATATATATATTATCCATTTATCTTTTGTTATTAAAGACATTTTTTAAAAATGTTCGGTTTATATTTATTTTTAATAACTTTATATTTTGTTCAAGTAATTTTATTTAGTTACACAAAATTTAATTACCATTTATTATCATATTAATGGCGGAATTGACATCCCCATCATTCTGTTTGATTATAAGATAGAGCCAAGAATAGATTGGAATTCCAGAAAGAACTGATCGAATGTCTGGATGGGAGATCATTTCCCACGATCGTATCAATATCTCTTCATAAGTTGCATCTGCAATAAAAGACCAGAATTAATTATTCTTTGAATAAAATTATATTAAAAAGTAAACATACGAAAAATTGTTTAACTTTTTATTAATTGAATTAAGGCGAAGTTATATTTTATTTTCGCCTTAGAATTGTTACAATGATTATAAATGAGAAAAGATATGGTCTCGATATTAATTAATTATGCATTTTGGTGCCATCATATGAAAAAAGATACTGTTAGATTGATAAAAAGTTTATTAAATCACAATCTTCAGACTAGAATGATATTAATATATTGTGTAACAATAATTTTCAATATTAGTAATAATTTGCAATACGTATAAGTTATGATCAGAGATGGGCAATTAGTATATTTTGCACGAGGGGAGAATTTTCTTTCATTTTCCATGGTGCAAACGATATTTTTCGTCACAAGGGAGCAGAAAACTTTTCTGTTATTTAGCAAGTTGTAGAGTCAAATAATTAAATCATTTTATTTATGATCTTACTTTTCCTAACTTTGAATTTATAAATTAATTTTATTTACAAAAGTAATGGTTAATAAAAAATTCAATTACTTTTTAACTACTTTCCGAGTTAAAATGCATATTTTTCACTTTTTTTTACCAATGATAATAATGATGGTACCGGTATTTTTAGTTGAAGACAATCTTTTTTATAAGATAAATATACAATTTATTTTGAACTACTTGATTTTATTATTTTTTGATAATTATTAAATATATGGTTTAATTGAGTAATGGACTTGCACATCTCTGATTATAATAATTAAAACAAATTTTGTAATTTTTGTAAATTTTGTAAAGTGTAATAAAATACACTCCTCAAGTGTGAAACGACAGAATCATCCATCTTATTAAAGGAAATGGTAAGATCCTCAGCAAAGATGTAAATTTTACAGTATACATTTACGAAAACGATAAGTAAAGTTCTTTGATTGACGTGCTTAGGTGCACGGAAACAACTTGCAAATTGCCTTACGATTATCTACAGATATAAACGATGAGGATTACGAGTGAAATAGTCATAGATTTTATTTTTATTTTTTACGATTTATTCGAGTAAAGCAATGCACGGCGACGAGGGACAATTTATAGAAAGATATTGGCGAGATTATTCTTGCATTAAAAAACATAAATCATAGGGTCTTAAAAAGCAGTTTCACCTAAGAAACGCGACAGATTATGTCGTAAAAGTTACTATCGAGTCACTGCAATATATGTTTACAATGGCTTACAGAAACATTATTTAATATGGTCATAAAAAAGTTTCTTTTATCTAAAAATTATTAATATATAAAAACACAGTTATTAATAAAAGATTGTAATTCTTATACTCTGAAGTTTTTGTTCTTTAAGTTATATTATACGAGTTTTTGTACATCAAAAACTCGTATAATAAATACATTCTTAAATAATTGCATTAATATTAATATTTGTAGGTAATTCTATAAGATTTTCACCCATACAAGTATTCACATAAATAGATGTTTAATAGATTTTCGTGAATAATGTTGATATTCGAAGTACTTGAATATCTAAAGTAAGCGTATAGGGACGATAACTTTTGCAAATGTGTACCTGCTCGTAAACCCGAAATCGTGCTTTTATGTTTCAGCTTACTGTATAAGTTTGTATTATGTCAGCTAAATTCAAATGGTCGTTCGACCAATGGGCGCGACCGTAAAATCAAAAACGAACATTCAGCGGAGTTGTTGAACAAAAGAGTTTTGAATTCTATAGCAATCGTTACAATCGTTATTCTCTTATATGCGTACGTAAAAATGTATGATTGAAAATCAATAAAATATTAACAATTTTTCATTATAAAAATATTTAACATTAAAACGAATGGTTTTTTATTGTTCGACAACGATTTATTAAATTCACATTGTAGAAGTAAAATAGAACAAATTAATTGTAATTATTAATTTTGCGAGTTATTAAATTTTCATGTATTAAACATTAAATGCAAAAATTTTGTGTTGATATTAGATATGTACAACTAATTAAAATTCTTATTTGCGCGTAAAACATTTTACGACTTAATTTAAAATATGAAATTTCAGTTCTCAGAGTAGTAAAATCTTATGGTTTTATTTATCTGCAATTTTCAGTGCAATTAAAAGCATATCAAAAGAAGTGTAAAGCTATTCTAAGATTTATTTTGTAATGTGTATGATAATAATTTAACTGTTTTATATGAAACATAATTGTACATAATATGTGCACATGAAATTATAATGAATAATTAATGCTATGTAAATATTGATTATTCTGATTATTAGTTGATTGAAAATAATTGTATGAAAAATCTCAATAATATTTAATAAATAAACAAATTATTATAGAAATGTATTAATTACGATTTGTATATTTGTTTGTTTGAATTTTGACTTACTATAATTTTTCTCTGTTTTCAGGTTCAGATGTGTATCTGATTTGGCCATTTCCTTGGGAAAGTTTGACTTTTCATTATCCTCGGTTTTTGACACTGATGCTGATGAAGACGTAGAAGACAGTGGTGGTAATGAACTTTGAGTACTGGTGTCTATCTGGTAAGTACAACACATCAAGATTAACATTCATTATGTTGATATATAATAATTTTCAAATGCAGACAAAATGTGCAATTAAGGTGATTTTTGAGCTATATAGGAGCAAAAAGAATATAAATAATGATAAATTGATTAGTATAAGAAAGTAGTAGACGAATAAGATTAAAGAATCACTTTAAGTTATTATGTTAACTTAATTTATTCACCTCCATAGGGCAAGCTATGCTATTCATAGTTCCATCATTTGTGTAATCTTGTTCATTTGCGCACATACAATTTACTTCATTTGCACAAATACATTCTAGTAATAATTTTGCTATAGATTTGTATGGAATTACACCAGTCCATGTCTATATTTAAGAACAAAAATTAAATTAAGAATCATTATATTTTGATACAAGACAAAATATAATTAATTTAAAAGATATGTGTGTTCATAGATAAAATGTTACAAGAAATGAATATATATATTACCGAAACAACTTCAGTTTTTACTTCATTAATATCAGACGAAACATTGACCATTTCAACAGAAGATGTATCGTAAAATTCTAATTTATGAACATTCGATGATAAATCTTCCTTCACATCCGCCTTTTGCGTTGGTATCTGCAATGTAATGTAAAATTATCAATAATAATAATAAATTGAACGATGTAAAGTATATATATTTTTGAGAAATTGAAATGCATCATTGTTTATTTTCTAAAAT
>JABFPJ010000705.1:0-34619 GCA_022817425.1 Gryon sp. ZL-2020 | reverse complement strand
AAAAAAAAAAAAAAAAAAAAAAAAAAAAAAAAAAAAACAAACTGGTTAACTTTTGTATTTATCTCACAGAGCAGAAAAGTGGCACATTTCATGAAACAACAGTTTGGTTTGTTTGTATTACTACTGATGCTATAATAATGTTGCCGCAATAATACCGTAAACGAAAATAATTCGGTACTATTCTGACTCATAGATGAACTATGGTTTTGCATTTCAAAATGTAATCCCATATTATCGACTTTGCTCTGTTTACTTTCTCGTAAAGTATAATCCCCGATTCAAGATTACGCTTAACTACATAGATCATCTAGCAGATAACAATTCTACCCTATGGCAACCTTTTCCATCGACTGCTTTGTCTTTTATTTATATTCGCGAATAATGAGAATCCATGGTTAACTTCATTTTATCACAAATATCATATAGTTCATCTAAAACAAATTATTAATAGTTAAGAATAGAGCCGATTTGTATATGAAGAAATCGAAACAGTGCAAAAGTTCGATTTTTCTATTTTATAATACAAAAAATGAAAGTCTTTGTTAAGATGAACAAAAATGCGAATAATGGCGAACATATAATACTTGATATTTAAATAATGCTATTTAAAATTTCATTTTCAGTTTCATTTGCGCTTTTGAGACGATAGATTAATATTCAATCGTACTTCTCTTCGTTCAAAATTATATACAGTGAAACTCTATTGACCTTTTTAACCCATAAACAAGCATACTCAACTGACGGTATGAGGGTAATCGATTCTAATCCGAAGTCGACAAAGTCTGTTTAATGAGTGGCACATAATTATGCGCTTAATCGGTTTTATGAATAAGCAACTAGCAAAACAATGACTAGTATTCCAAGCGAATATTTATTTAAATCACACGGAGGAAGCATTGCTCCTTACGGTTGCACTGACTATACACTAACCACGATGAGGTTAAAAATACCCAGCCGTCTTTATCGCCCTCGCTCTACTCGTCCCTCTCATTCTCACAAGAGAAACACTTTCAACAGTCGCACCCTTTTCTAATGTTCGAATATAGATTACGATGCTTTTTTCATTCATGCTTTCAACATCTTTTAAACTGTCGTTACTAAATAAAGAAAAAAATACTTTTGAGAATGCCTTTTGATTGGGCACGTTTCCGTTAACAATTTAAAACTTAACTTAAGCTAACTTTAATGATACAATTGTATTGAATAAATTACGGACGATTGAAATACATTTATGCAGTAATGAATAAAAGAATTCTTGCTTTTTCGATGATAGATATTGATGATTTCGATAGAAGTTATTTTATATTTGATATAAAATATAAAAGCATACCAAAAGCGCACTTAATGTCCCTTTTGTAACCGCAAATGCACTATTTTATGTGTCATAAGTACAAAAATTTATATCAAAATGCGATTTTGCTATTCTCTAATTTGCTAAATTGTTTAAAAATATGTTTTTGTTACATCTACAAGTAAAATCATATTTGATTTCCTGGACTTAAGGGAGTAAAGTGCAATTTTATTCCCTAGGGTACAAAAAGGTCTATAGGGTACTGTTAAATAAAAACAATATATTCTTTTAATATAGCTTCTTTTTATGAAATGATCAATGTAACTTTTACACTCTGAAAATGTTGATTTCTACATTGGTAAACAAGAAAAAACACATATTTAAATATTTGCAAAAATCCTAAGGAAACACGAAGTTTGCTGATCAATAGATTTATTCCTTTTCTGTTTGTTTGTGAACATAACGATTTTTTATACAACATTTTGCAATCTGTTTATATACATTTGATGCAGTATATTTTTTAGTATGGCATGCTCAATAGATTTGATTTATGAAAAAGTGTATAAAGAAGACATAAAACAATTGGCGCGACAAATTTGTTTGGAATAGTCAGCAGAAAACAGATTGAAAAAAGGTAGACTATGTGGGTGGCTAAATGTGGGAAGAAAGAAACTGATACGAAAGTGCAAGTTGTGTGTTTGCGTAATATCCAATCTTAAGCTTCATTCACATCAGATTCATACATGTTTGTCAAAAATGTATTTTCGTATAAGAAAATAAATTTTTGAATTATGAACAACAAATGGATCTAGATAGATAGATTTTCGTGCGTTTTTATTTAATAAAAAAAACTAAAATATTTGTTTATTTATTGCAAAGTAATACAAATAGTTATTTATATACTTGTTTTTCTGGAAACATATTTTTATCAATTTCATCGTATTTAATTTTTTTTAATACAATGATATCAATGTAAGTATGTTGTAAAACACGTTTGTATTAAAATGACGATTTAACAGTATTTTTGAGCTCACTAATATAAGCGCAGTATTCTCAATCCTCGCTAGAGCAGTGCTTAGTAGACCTTTACAATTTCCTCACGTTACGTGATATCTATTTCATTAACCGTCGAAATATCTTTTAACAACATACATTTCGTGTATACATTTACAAACAATGCTAGAAATCGATTTATTGAGACGTATAAATGTGCAATCGAATAGAATAACGGTTTAAATATCATTCGACAATTTTCTGCTAGTGTAACACTCAACTTTTTTTTAACCTCTCCCATTTAAAAAGTATTTACATTGAAAATTATATGCACTTTTAAATATTCCATTTGTCTTGAAGTATTTAAACTATATGTATTACGAAATGTCCTTTTTTCAATAACTAAATAAAAACAATAGAATTATAAATTATTTAACAATATATTTTTTACTGAAGCTAATGAAACTATTTCGTCTTATTTTATTTACAGTCATAATAAGGTAATTATGACTGTTTGAAGCGGATGAATTTCTCAATGAAATATTTTAGTGATTGCAAGTGAGTCATTGTGTAAGCTATAATTTATACTCCAACTTAACCCGTAATGCAACACATAGATCGTCTTTATACAAGCCATATTAAAATATACGTGGTACGTTACATTTGACGAGTTTTTAAAACTTTTTTCATCGTATCATCAAATGTTAGTCACTCATCTTTAATGTAACAAGTACAGTTTGTCTGGACTGGCACGAGTCGATTTCTAGATCAAGTCGTGTTGAACTTCGAGATATTTATTGCTCACTGGGAATTGGTCATCAGCAATAAACGCTTATCCAATTGACTTTAAAAATACTACATAAGATATTTCAGTCATTTAAATCGATCGCGGAAATTAAAAAATATTGTCAAGGGGTTAATAAAACTTGAAAGATTTTTAATCAGATACTCACATGTTTATAAATGCATGAATAAACATTTAATAATTATTTATTAAATTATGCATAACTAAATAAATAAATACATAGATAAAAATTTAAAAAAATGCAAAAGATCAAAAAAATTAAAGTAATTATCAAATTGTCTCAAAGATAAGATAAATATCTATGCAACTAAAAATGCATAAACTGTTTGTTAGCAAATCAATAAAAAGCACCGGAAATATACGTTTAATATTGTCGACAGAGTTTGAAATCCAAACACGAAAGCAATTATTTCTTTCACACGAATTCGAACTCGAATGCTATTTTGATAAAACCGATTCTTAGACGAATTGAGGAGACGCTCGTTATTCACGATAGTTCCACGCCTTACGCGTTTCTTATTCCGTTTAATTAATTCATCGTCATCTCTTCCTTAAACGCAATTAATTTATCCTGCAGATCTAGGCACTTCCAGGCGCGAACTCTCGTACGCTAAGTAACCTAACGCGACTTACGGTACTATAGTTTTGCCACTAGTTCCAAATCGTGGGAAACAAACAGTAGATTATTGCGTTCTGATACGAAAATATACCATATCAAGATGAACAAACGCGAAAAGTTACGTAAATGTTTTCGCGCCCGTCACCTAAATTTCTTTTTTATGCTCGACGCGGTTATTAATTCAATAGAGTCATATTTCACAATGTTTTCACTCATCCTGATGGACGTACTACGTAACTTGCAGTGGGAATGGAAGACTTTTTTTGATATAATGAGACAAAGTGGATTTCATTCACGGTTTAATAAATTATGGGATAACTTTTTTTGATTTATTTAAATGTTTGGAAACAAGACAAGACTTTTTTTTAGCATGCATATATATAGTCATCTTATTATACTGTCTAATTTTATTAACTGCATAATCCTGATAAACAGTTCAAATTTGCAATTTACTTTAATTTAAGTTATTATAATTAATGATTTTATAACCAAATTATATATTCCATATTTATATAATGACTCTTTATATTTTATTGGTGTAAATAAAAAACTCATTCTTAATAAATAACTTATTCTTAATAATAAAAAACTTAATCTTATTATTATAATTTGTGTTGTAAATTGCGATAAAATCTCATTTAATATTTTAAAATCATAATGACAATATCGTTAATAAGTAACAGATTTAAGGATTTGAATGAATAATAAACTAAGCAAAAATCTCTTAATAGTTTATGATGCATGTAATTATAATTTGAAATGATTGAAATCTAAAAATAAAATTTTTGTGTAATAATTAAAGAAACATGTTTTACATTTGTCATCCGTCCAGTTGTGTGCAATTTGCCAAATATGAACAAATGAGCTTTAAACATGTTACATATCCGACGTTTTACAACTCAATTTCACATCAATAAATACTCGGCATCATTCATAAATAAGTTGCACATAAAGCTTTGTCGTCTCGAAAGAAAAAAAAACTGGGACTTCCGAAACATTCTGAAATTCCCTTTCACTATATGTTTCAAATTCGTTCAAACTGTATATGATAAACTCAACACACTTTGTCATCGTATCCTAACCACAATCTTAATAACTCAATCTCTTCTCGTGTATGTATATAATAAGAAACACTTGAGCGTAACATTTAGTCACTCAGTCGAAGTGCATAATTACATACAATAGTCAATTTCTCAGAACAGTTCTGACACCTCGTAATTTCTCGTTACGGAACTAAAATGGCTAAATGAGTGTGTCTTGATTTGTTCTGAGGCTGATTGTCGTTTGCAAACTCCTTTCCCTGTCTCTTCCTCCCTCATCCCTTCTTTTTTTTTTTGTTTCCTTTCTTTCCCCCCTGCGGGCCCTTTTGTTGTCAGCATTTTCACGCGCCGTTGAGATGACGATCAAAAGAGTCTTAATCACGTGAACCCCCGACCTCCGTTCAGTCGACGTAATTAGACGGCATTCGAAAGCGTCGGAAGGTCCGCGTCATAAATTGCATGACCTCCGCTCGCACAATGTAACGTCGACTATCACGTTTCCAGCATCCTCCGTCCTGACGCAGTAAAAAGGAGATAAACTTCTGGGCCCATATAAATACTTTTTAAATGTATATGATGAGGCCCAAATTTATATCGAGTGTCGAGAAAAAGTTTTGCAGGCGACAGTGAGTCAATAATTTATAACTGCTGGTCAAAAAGGCACTTTGTCGGGACGATTTCAAATTGAAAATATTGTTCTCCAATTTTTTATATTATTTACCGACTTATGTATCAGGTTACGATATGATTTTTTATTCTGCAAATTTATAGTACAGAAGGAAATAAAACGTTTAGTTTACATGAAGGAATATAAAATTGTCAACGAAAGTAATTTGAATTGAAAAAGTACATTTACATAATGAGAAATTTATTTTCAATAAAATGTTAAGTGTTTAATGTGTAATTAATCGTAGCAAAATTTGATTCTAAACTTTGACTTTAGAATAATTAATACATATTATGTAAATGATTACGGCGAATCTTCTTGAATTTGATACTTGTCGGAGGTAATCTTCCGGAAATACATTATGCATGTTAAAATAACTTTAATTGGCTGTTTATTAGTACTTATACTCATGATAAATTATAAAAATAAATGTACTATTATCCATATTAATGTTTTATAATTTATATAAATATATTTTAAATAAATAAAGAAAAAGCATTGATGTTTTTTGTATGATATTAGATGGAATAGGAAAATGCATAAATTTATCAATTATAAACGTTAATAAAATGCTTGGATAAAAACTTGTAAAAATTTATCCCTGTTTTGATCATATAAATGCAAGTTTAAATGAACGTACAAGTAAGCAAGAGGGAATAATAGTGTATGACTACATAATGCGGATCATTAAAAGCCCATTCTCATTCCAAGTGCTAACATTGGCTGCATAGTAAATTCTGTTATTTTTAAGGTTGTAACATCAAAGTTCAACCAAATTGTTGTTGTAAAAACTAGAATTATTAAGTATTTAATAGCAAATACTTTCCATTTTATGAATTAGAAGGTTCATAAAATTCGAGTGTTTCACAAATAAATTTTAAATGACGAACATTTAATACAATATACAATTAAGAATATTCGAAATAATCCAAAACCAACAATCAGAATGATAATTATTATTTTAAAAAAGCAAATGTACTTAAAGGAACTATATACATTGTAAATTAAAGATGTTCTTCAAAATCAGTTGCTAATTTGGATATTTTTCCATAATTATCACATTTCGGTGAACATGTGAATTTGGCCACACGTGTTATCGAAACAAATCAGCATTGAAACACGAGACTTTTGCATTAAAAAACATGCCACATTAAATCGATATTCAAATTGAGCCATATTAAGTTTTGCGCGCGGTTTAGAACAGTAGTTCTAAATTACGATGCCCGGCCATTGGCCAAATTTGACAGGTTATCAAATCGCAAAGTCTACTTTGTAGAACGAGCGCCGTGTAAGATGAGTCTTCTTTAGCTCTTCCACACTGGTAGTATTAAATATCTGCGTTCAAGGATATACCGGAACGCCTTTCACAATTTTAATCAATTCTATAGGCTAGCTTTATTTCTAGGGACTGAATGGGAACGGGATGAACATTTCATGGGAAGCAGTTATCAAAAGAAACGCAAGACGTTTACTCGTTTTTTTTAACGTTCAATGTTAAACAACCATGTTCAAGCTTACAACAAATTTTATATAGTACTTCTTAGTACCACTTGTCCTGTGAATTCTACACATTTTGGAATAAAAACCACTGCATTAAATTAATATGAACAATTTTACTCATTTTGCCGTTTCAATTTTGTATTATTAAATTTTCCAAAAATTATTTATATTTAAATAAAATTAACTATATTATTTAACTTCGATAAAATTAGTTTTAATAGAGCTATCAAATTAGACAAAATTTACAAAAAACGCCTAAGTTTAAAAATACTTAATTTTATCTATGCATCAGTTAGACTTGATTTATTTAAAATTTTAACACAATCTTGTTAATGTTTTCATATTTTTTCCCTTATAATGTTAGACATTGAAGTGTTTACCGAGAAGATTTACGCACATATTCGAACTTTCTATTTTTCCTTCACACTTCCCAAGACGAAGAATTTTTAATTATTCTTAAGCTCTTTAAGCAGATAAATATAACTACCGGCAACGATAAGTTCGTTCATTACCTTATTTTAACACAAGTATCTCAGAGCTGATTGAATTTATAACCACGCGTCACATCTATTTCGGATGTTTATACTGGTCTCTTCAATCTCCCGTCACTTCTCGCCAAAATTCCAAGCAATTCGAGGGGACTCACTTATCCTTTCCTTGGCCTTTATTTATCAGCGTGTAGTTAAAGCGCTGTGCGCCTTCATGTATATATATATATATATACAACTACGTCGTTTGACTCGAATCGTGAAACAGTTTATGGATCGTGGTTTGTCAGAGTACCGCCTTAGGAATGAGAATATTTGACTTCTGCCCTCACAGGTACAACTACTTGCAACTTACAAACAGAGTACGTGCAACACCGCACACGTAATTTGGACACGTTTTTTTATTACTTATTTTGACTTTCAGCTTGAACGCAACCATGATTATGACAAATGTACACCACCTAATTTTTATTATCGATTTATTAAATTGATTGGCAGACAATTCTTTTCAAAATGTATTTTATAATATATTTATAAATATATTTATTATTAATTATAATAATTGTTTATAAGAGTTATTATATTTTAAACAAGATATTAATAATTTTTCATTCATTTCATTTTATTCTTTCAAGATATTATTTATTAAATAGAAATTGATATTAGATTAGCATCGGATTATTTATTAATAAATACAGTAATACCCATGATTTCTCAGACTGAATAAAAAGACGTCAATTTCCAATTTCGACTTATGAATTATGATGATTTGAAACTCAAGTAGAGTAATTTTTTATTTACTTGGAAAATATGCTGAGATTTATAGCTTGTTGAATGATTACAGTCTTCATTGATAATGGCTGACATTAAATAATATTGTATTTAGAGAACATAATATTGCGTTATAATGCAACTAATGTATGCTAAGTATATAACTAAATATATCTACAAGCTTAAGGTTATTTTCAATGTAATAATCTCAATTTTTTTTTCTTAACTGTAATTAGTATCTACTACAATATTTTTAATTATCAATTAATGTTTTATTACAATAGATCATGTAACAATGGGGTTTTATCGTAAAATAACAAACGACAGTTTATGATAATAAATATTGCTCGATTTTACAATAAAGACATGGGAAATTACTCTTGCACATGATTTAGTGAAATATCCGCGATTGCGAAAAGGTACTTTTTTATAATGAAAAACTAGAGCATATTGACATATAAAACACTATGGCCCTAGAGCAAAATACAAATTACCGATAACAAATTGTATTCGTATCTCCTGTTTATAAATTGAATGAAAAATTAAATAAGACTTTTATAACTGACAATACAGTTAGTATGTTATTAGTTTTCAGACAAACGACATAAGTTAAATCTATTTTTCTATATCATTCTATTATTATAAAAATTTTTTCAAGATATAAATGATTGAATAATAATAAAATGTTTGACAGTGTTAAAGTTGCTCAATTTATTTTTTAATAATCACATATCACTGTTCTTTCATATCATAATTTTTGTCTTCGGATATTAAGTATATATTTATAAATAATGAGTAAATTGACATAACAGCAGATTTTTTTTCGAGATATTGGATTCTGTCTCGTCACATGGTATATATGAAGTAACGACATAATCGAAGAATAAAAAATCCAAATATCATAGAAAAATGTCTTTATTTATTCGACTTTTTTGTTTCATTTCACTTTGACATTTTGCAAATGTTATATGTATATTTTTATGTCTTGATTATATTAATATTTTTTTTATTAAACAGATACATCATTTTTTACGAAACATATTTTTAAAATTAGAACGAAATTAAATGAACTACAAAATAAATGCCGTGGCTATATTATTTTTATAGTATACGCATACATGACACTTTTTGCGTCCACAATATAATTTTCAAATAACATATTTCATATTTCGTTCATATTTCATAATAAACTAAATATTCCCCAATTATTTATTTATAAATAATGTGAAATGATATAAAATATGTTATAAAAAAATAAAAGTTTGATAAGACAACTGATAAAACAAAGCAAATTTGTGGGTTAATTGCAAAAATTATAATGCTAATTCAAGTATGAAAACTCGGGCACAAAATCAGTGAACCCTTCCCTATTTATAAGTGCGCGAGGGAACGGCGATCTCCAATGCCGTTTGACTTATGTGTGTAGCAGCTGTAGCAGCAGCGTAGTGTCATTGACATCCCCAGCACCAGTTCAAAACGAGCGCTCACTCACGAGTCTGCCGACCGGCAAACCACTAGCTTCTCCGTCCACCTACTGATCGTATATTACACGCGGCAATGATTATAGCGCGTTCTCTCCGTACAGCGCGCGAGGCTCGGCTTTCGGTGCCGGGCCCAGTTTAAGACGAACCAAATTAATAAATATTACTGCGCCACCGGCTCGTCATGATAGGCCAGACTAGCGCTTTTTCCACACTGCAAAAAGTAGACCTCACTGTAGATACCATAATTGCGATTGCTCAAAGCGCCATTTAGCCCAAGAGGAAAGTGGACTCGCAACCTGCCGTTCTGCTCTGTTCCACATTGCAATGATCTTTGACACTTCATGCGCCGTTGTTTATTGTTGCTTGATGATGCGTTTTTCTTCCTGCTTTAGTTTTTGTTCATACAAATTTGTTACCAATGTGTTTCAAAGGAGGATGTATACAAAATACACATTTTTATTTTGTAACGAAAATTACTAAAGTAATTAAATCAGTTCAATTAAGTAATGGAGCTTTCAAAAAATATTATATTTTTAGACTCGTCGAAACAGTTTGCCTATCTACCATTATTTTGATTTAATTAACGTTTTAATTTACATTGATGCTTTTAGTTTTAATTTAAAATGTAAAAAATGCTATGAAAAGAGGGTGTTACAGAAACGGGGTTACAGTTTTCAAGAATAAACAAAGAAAAAAAAAAATTATTTTTTTAATTAACACACTTATGAAATAATTAGTTTTGAAGGAAATGTTGCTCTTCTATACGACGTTGTGATTTTTAAATTATTAAAATAAACAAATTATTCCAAATCTGCAATATTTTTTATTAAAATATAATTCACAGGATTTATTATTTCTTTTCAAGATATACGAGGTCTGAATTATTTAAGTTTGTTGAATGAATTTATCATGGCAAGCAGTTAGATTTAAGCTAAATTATTTAGTACTTTGAACTAAAGTATACTCAGTCTAGAAGTCTTAGATTTTAACATTGCAAGAACTCGAAATTAAATATTTATTTTAAATGCCATTTTATACTTTAATATACAATGAAGTATCATACAATGTACAAATTATTCCAGTATGGCTTTAAATTTAAAAGCAAAAATCAATAAATTAACATTCTTAATGGCTGTATTGATCATTCCTTACACTATATATATTATGTAATACATTAAAAAACTATATTTTACTGATAATAATCATTTGCGAAATATATATTATAAACTATACTTCTGTTTTTGTCATAAAAATAATTACTATATATATATGCTAAGCATGCTTGAGAATTCTTTTTATTTTCTTCCGTCTTTGATGAATGATATCATATAAATAACGTGACTAGAAAGGACAATTCTTAATTCGGCGTGAATTATAGTTTAAGAATTACAGCGTGTAACATAAAAACGTAAAATACAGCTTTTCTTGAAAAAACAATGCTTGCTTCAGTAAGCATATTGAATTGTAGTAATTTTTGCAAATGCAAGCAATTTCCGAAATGTTTTATCTCGGAAAACAACGCCATTTCATTAAAACTTTAACTCTTTGCATTATACTAATGTTATAACATAATCATAAAAGTCATAATGGGAAAGTCTTGAATTTTGAATAGTCAAAAGAAAAATGTTTACACTAATATGTATTTGAAGTGTATATGTATAATCATGAGAAACACGTATTTAAATTTTGCAAGCAATGTTCACAGCAGTCGCAGTATTTTTTATGAAGCGTACATTACTTATATGCATAATTCACATAATTATTATAGAACATCTGGTCTTTGAATTATGTATTAAGACCACACATTAAAATGCAAACTTAAAATTTGTCTCTCACAAAGAAAATCCTTTTTCTACTTCTATGTCTCTTTTCACGCAAGATTTAAATATTTCAAAAGCTTTTTTTGACCAAAAATCATCTAAAGAATACGACCCAGTACTTTGTGGTTTTGCGGTTTTACTGAAAATATGTAGCCATTCGCAACTCGGTTAGTATAGCCTGACTGTCCATAATTATTGAAAAGATTAGTCTCGAACTTCGGTCGAACAAATAGACAGTTAATAATCCTTCCAACTCGTGAAACTTAGCTTCTAATTTTCTTCTTTGACGTAACATCCGCATCAGAAAGAAACACAAAAAGAAACGGGGAAAAGTCCGACCAATTCTATGATACGTTCTCATCGAATCAACCCCTTTGGCAGCGACTTTTCCACTTTGAAATTGAAATTCTTGCAACGTAAACAAAGTTTCAATTTTTCAGGAAAGTTCAACAAACTTCTTTTCATATCTTGGCCGACCTTTCGACGCGAAGTTCCGCATTGAAATAATCCCCCGAGGTAAAATTTTTTTTCAATAAAGCGACGTACACACGAAAACCATTTTTAGATTACGATCACTTGACCATTGCAATATGTCAAAATTTAACTTAAAAGCGAATTTCAAGTCAGTTAAAGAAACACAAAGTGATTCTTATAACACAGACCCATTTTGGTCCTTTATTACAAACAAACCCAAATATTTGGATAAACTGAAAACTAACTTTTTCATCTATAATTGTATATATAATTAATTAATGGTTTGTAACTATGTATTCAATTCACAGAAATACATTTTAGAATATATTCTTCTACCAGAGAAGAAAGTTTTCAAATTTGTTCTAAAGTAATTATAAGAAAGGAGAGAATATTTTTCCTTCTTAATGTGAGGGTGAGATGAAAGAAAGGAATTATTAAATAAAAATCGTATTTAAATAATTACATTAGTTACATGAAGAAAATATTCGATATATCTTTCAATAGTTACTTTCTTAGGATTTACTGTTTGATTTAATAACATAGAATTATTTTTTTTTAACTTTCTTAAAACAAAAATTTTATGCTTGCGTGTCTATTAGTTTTTCATTTTGTATGATTAAGATCCGATGTAATGTTACTTTATCCTGATTTAACATAAGTAAGGATTTATCAAGGTGATAATACTGGTTTAACTTTTTCTTTCGTATTCAAACGAAATACCATCAGTGAGAGAAACGCCGTCATTTTTCATTCAGATTCATTAGACCTTCATCATTAGACTCGGTCAGGTCACGCAAGCTTACATTCAAAGTCTGCGTAGCTTTTGCAACTTCATAATTTAACAGTCAGTCTAATGAATGACTGTACACTTGGTTTTCAAAACTCTGGAATTTCCGTTCTGTCAGGGGCGCCATGTTTGCATATTTAAATCATTTTTATCTCACGGAAATACAACGAAATAAAGACGGTTTTGTTACAGCGACGATATACTCGTTGCAACGTCTGTATTATACGAACGTATTCTATTTACGTCTACGCTAGTCACGTACAGTTAAGGGTTTTCGAAACTCCCTGAATTTATCTTATGTTATTTGAAACGTATGGTTTCGGAATGCCGAAGAGTTTGCCTTAAAAAGTTTATGACTACATGAACTATTTTAGTAGACAGAGAACATTTAGGAGGTTTTTTGCTTGAATTATCTCATGATGTGAATGAATGCACCTTTAAGTTTTAACTTAAAACCAAATATTTTTTTTTAATTTGGCCATTAATCAATTCATTTCAGTTTTTCAACTTTAAAAATAAAAAAAGGACTTGAAATATGTTTTCGAATTAAGAGGATGTCAAAACACTACTTACCGACATTACAGATATTCTAAATTGCATTTATTTTGATTATTAGAATAAAATTCTAGTTAATGAATATTACTAGAATTAAGTTGACATTTTTATTTGAGTATTGGTTTTTGAGGTGAGAAAAAAAAACGAGTATTCAGATTACGTCAAAATAAGGTCTTAAAAATTAAAACATTATGAGTTATTACATTATCCCATAAATAAAGAGTCGTTCTATACTCATTAATTTTGATAATTAAATAATTAAGCAGTAAAAATTAAAAAGTCCCTAACTCCGTGACTATAGCACTGCCACATCCTCTTAAGTAAATGAACAATAAGTTAATATTGTGCGCGTAAATAAATATTTATTTACGCGCACAGTTGTTGATTTAAACTGTTTAAAGTAACTGTGTCTCTGCTTCTAATATATAAATGACATAGTTTTTACTTTCATCCTTTCTTTAATCCTACCCATTCTTCATATTTTAGCGAATTTGCTACATCCGAGTTCCTCATCTGAATCTCGTCCGGCTTCTATCCGTGCTTTTTTTGTTCATTCTTCTCGGTTTCCGGCGTCTGTCTCACTACAACCTCCGGACGTAATTTAGTCCGTCAAAAGTCTTTGAAGAAGCTTCTTGAGAGATGTTTTTTCGTCGATTTTTTGGACTTTGCGACGCTGTTTTGAAAGATTAAGGAACAGACATAAGGATATTAAATGGAACAGAAGCTAGCTAGCGTAGACAATGTTTTCGGTTCTATTTGAAATAATAAAGCACTGAATATTGAAGTTTTCATTCAGTATGAAAAAGTATATTCTTATTAGTGAAAGTCTTGCGAAAATATAGTTCTAACTAAACTAAATTAAACTAATTTGAAAATTAATCAAATATAATTTGTTGTGAAAATGCATCATATCAATTGAAATTTTCGAGAAAAAGAAAAAATGGTTACATTAGCTTTGTATAATGAAGTTAGATTAACTTTATAATGCAATCGTACTCACTTTGCACTTGTTTCATCAAATTGGAAAAAATTTGTATCATATTTCAGGATTACCTTGCTAATCTAATAATGTAAATAGAATTTTCTAACCGATGATAACTAAAAGTAATTGTATAGTATTTTACTACTGAAAGTTATATACTGCTGCATTATTACAACTAAATTGAAATCTTACAGACATATAGTTTGAGACATATAGTTTAATTGGCGCTTATACGAACCGTAGATAACACAATTCGTGGTTACAGAATAACTAAATATCCATATAGAAATGTTAGATTAAACACGTATAAAAAACAGTTAAATGGTAATTTAATATCAAAATAATTCAGCTTTTCAGTGAACTATAAGTTGAACAGAAAAATAATATCAATTTAAAACCCGGAAACGACTTACATTAAGTTCTTATATGTTTTTATAAAATTTTTCCAGTACAATTTCCTGTTGTGGCTACTATGATTCTGATACTGATCTTATCAAAATCTTTTAACTGAAACGAATGAGATAAGATTTTATTTTCAATTAACAGTAATAAAATTTCTAGAAATGAGTTACAGAACATTTTTGAGGATAAAATTTAATATAATCAGTTAATTTGGAAGTTTCGAAAGTTCTAACATTAAATGCACGTTGAATATCTGAACATAGTTTTGAACACGAATGTATGTATACTTTATCACTAACTGATTTGAATGAAATCAGATGTTCGTACTACAGATTCTATGATTCCTTGTTACTGAGTATATGTTAAAGCAAGAACTTAGTTACGACGCTTGATGTACCCTCATCTTATCCACCAGTTACCTTCAAACTCAACTCTCACTTTGTACCTATTATCTGCCTTTGCAGTTGAGGTTATAGGTGCTTTGAGGTTTCCAACTAGGGTGAATATCTTTCTTTTAGTCGATCATTATATTTCTAATTGGAGGGTAAATTTCATACTATGATGATATTACATTGACGAGAAAACAAAACAAATAAAAATCTGTAATAATCCATATTACATTACTAAAAATTTCTATTTTCTTTGTTCCAGGTGAGTCTCAAAATAAATCCTTTAAGCATTGACTGATAAATCCTTTCAGTATTGACTGGTAAGTTCTACAGTTAAAAACGATAAATTATTTAAGATAATGCTTACTTGTAAACTTAAATTACAAGGCTTTCATTTAACTTTATTCGACAAACAAAATGAAAGAAAAAATGCTTTCTAAAAAGTTTAAAATAATTGAAAGTGAAGCCAAATTAGGAGGACCGATGAATCTTCCGTCTAATCGTGATTCGAACCACGATTATGGTCTTGAATACTTGGACCTGACACTGTTGCCAGACGCACAATCCAATGCCGAAGGCTTTACGAAGTCTTTTTTTTGCTCCAGTCACTATCTCGTTTCCTCGTGTTAGTGCCATCCTCTTCTATTTCTTTTTCTCTTTCATATACACGGGCACGCGTACGAATAAACGAATCCACACGCGCGTTCAGTCCAAGATTAAAGTATTTATATGGAGTGTGTATACGTGTGTGTATAAATATATTTTTTCTGTAGAACATTTTACACTTTTAAAACCATTTTAGTTTCTTTCTAACAACTGTACAATTTCTGAATGTAGAATAAAAGCATTTTGACTTTTTACATATCATTGATGATTTTTAAACATTATAATAATTCTTATTTAGTTTGAAATATTATTTTTAGCTTCTGTTTTCATATTGTATGTAAATACAAACTTCAAATGAAAAATTATTTAAAGCCAAAGAAGCGACAGTTATATCATATGTTCTTTTACATTCAAAGATCAAAACTATGACAGATCTTACTAAACTAAGAGTTTGAACTCTCCAGAGATCATATTCTTTATTTCAGCGTGGTAATACAAAGTTATCTCTCTTGTTGTGTGGACAAAACCTTAGATCATACATTATATGAAACGCGCGAACAATATGTGTCATAACAACACAATGGCCACCATAATGGCCACACAATCAAAATGTACTGTGGCGAACAGATAAAGACTGATTGAGCATTTCATTTATTAATTCATAAAACAACATGTCCTCTCCAATGATGATGGGAACCGCAAGACTGTTTCTGTTAATCACGCTACAATACATGATTTTCAATTCTTTTAATATCCTCAAAGAACTGAATCATAAAATTAAGATAAAATTTGTTTAAAAATATATAAATTGTACAAAGCTAAATTGCAATATGCAGTTTGTTTGTTAAATCTTTTAATTTGAATAAAAACAACATATCTTACTTTTTTTTTAAAAACGCGTTCTATTGAAAACCTATCATTTTCATACCAATGCATTTCTAGCTATGTCTTCTTAGCTTTATTCTTGCGAACATTCCTTCGCAGGACTAAGCTCGCATTTCCGATCGTTCTAAATCACAAAGCTGCTTGTCCGAACGTGAAAACGGTCGCTATGGTGTGTAACCTGTAGTGTTGCTGCCGGTGCGCAGTGGACGAAGGTCGTCTGACTAGCTGGTGCGAGTACTGGTACCCCAGCGCTACTCTATAAAGGGTCAGAGACAGGAGACGAGGACGACAAGGACCCGTGTAGCCTGTTTCGCACGAACGAGGTTAATTCTAGGGAAAGTGCGACGCGTAGCGACTAGACTTATACTTTTAGTGGTTTTAGCGCCCGGTTTAGACTTATATATATTACATTCCCGAAGGAGGCGCCGCTGTTCAACTTCTTTCCTAATTTGGATTATTGCTCTTTTTATCTTAAATTTTACGAATGATTTCACGTTAAATAAGGACATACAACTCAAATATTATCTAGTTTTTATAATATAGTAAATAAATAAATTAAAAATACAACTAATATATTTATTTGTTGATATTTAAATGTAAAATATAATTATATGCAAGATTTATTTTATTTTTATTGTTATAATATATAAAGGCTTTCAGTGATCGAGAATGCATGCAATCACATGAAATGTCACTGAGAAAGTGTTTAAAAAATCATAAATTTAACTTTATATGAGCGATATTTGCATTTTAATATTCGTAGATGCAATAAGTGAGAGTCTCTCGTCGCTTTAGACTGTATGAAGTCAGGTCCAAACGAGGCCGGTCTGACAATAAGAAAGCAGCATTGGTAAATGCGCGTAACATGCGGTCCTTTTTGCGTCCAATAACGACCGTGGAAAATAGTTTGGTCTGCGTGTGTTATGCTCATGACCTTACCTTCCCAACTACACGGGCACTCTCAAAGATGAAGAATAGCCGCGTATCTCAATAAGCGATTTCTTTTTATTACGCGCAGCATCATTTTGTTCCATTTTATATGTTCGTAACGCAAGTTAGTCCCGCGTTCAAACCGATGAAAGATTGGTTCACGTGATGACATTAATGTACTTGAAATTCTTTTTATGAAAGTTGACAGAAAAGTTGTTTGTAAAATGAAAATGATGTCTTTGTTCAAAGTAATGAATGGACATTTTTTGTTTGAATACTATTTGACAATAACATGTAAACTGGTGAAACAACATTAATGAAATAATTAGTTTTGTATAAATATGGAAAAGTTCAATAAAACATTTAAATTATGACCGAGATAATCACGATTTTCTTACAAAAATATTTAAAATCAGACATTTAAATACGAAATATATATTTCAAATTTCTACATTAATGACAAATAATTTTTATTTATTATTAATAAAATTGGGATTCATTTTCAATGCACTCATATAATGGTATGTAAGAATTTATTTTAGAGTTAGGAAACATCATTCATTGATATACATTTTATATATATACGTTAAATTTGTAGCAGTAAAATGGCGATGTTTAAAATGTTGACTGCTACGAGAAATAGTTTTATTCACGAATCGTTTAATAGAATTTTCACGTTATAAACCAGTACAACTTTTACTAGTAGAAATTTCAGCTTTAATGTAGAAAAATGTGTGTATCTAGATCGGAAATCATAAGCAAATGTTAGTCGATACTTTATCTTTATAAATCCATAATAAGAAAAAACCAATTAAAAAATTAAAATTTAAGTAGTAATGTATTAGTTAGTTAATTATTCAAAATATACTTAAATAATTAAAAATATACTAAATTATCGAAGAAAATCGATATTTTATAATAAAATGATGGTTCGTCTTTTAGAAGCAAAAATACACCATTAATTCCAGCGCATTAGCTTGCAGGTTTTGCATGACATACACTTCATTAATCAATTATCCGATTCATAAATTCCCATCTCCCGAAAACACCTTGGCTAAATTTCAAATACAAGCCTTTTGTATGGGTTTCGAGTTGAATGCACCGTAGTTGCAAGGTATACCTCGCTTGAAAAGAAACGAAAAAGAGAAGAACGTTCGCTTGTTCGACTTGAGGAAGAGATAGCAGCAACGTTTTATTTATAGCATCCATACTATTCGTATAATTGTCCAGTTAATATTTGTTACGTGTGAGTCATGACGTAGAGAAACTTTTGCAGAACGTTGAGAAAAGTCGTCGCGCTTTATGGTAATCTATGCTCGTATGATACCAACTATGCAACAACTTTGAATCGAGCTATGCTAATAGATTCCGGGTCCAGCTTCCTACGCTAAAATGTCACACTTGTCGTGACGCAAAAAGTGATCGCGTAAAATTAATCCCATTGGAGATAGATTTGTCAAAGTAAAAATAATTGATGACAAGTAAATTTTTTTGCGATAAATAACGACGAAAAATTAATCTACTGTTTGTAATTGTTTAATTAGAAAAAACTTTAAAGAAATACATTTTCTCTGTCCAGAACTTTATTGAAAGAGTTTATAATCTCGTAAAATAATGATGAAATTAATGACAAAATAATTAATTATTATTTATTATTGAAAAAGTGAAATAATAAATAATGATAAAATTGCGATATAACTTTTTAAATAATTATATAAAAAAGTAAAAATACTTTCAAAATAAAAATTAAGTTACCGTTATATTACCATTGCCCTTTGTAAAGTATTCATACATTTTCTGACTTGCCAAAGCAGGTTGTAATTGCTGATATTGCAAATTTAACCTCCATTTTAAACCTTTAAATAAAATTGTTTAAAAATTGTATTATTTAATGTCTACCTTAACGAAATTGATGTATTATATGTTGTCTTAAATTATTTCTAGATTACTTTTCCATTAAACAAATATTTTGCTAAGCTAATTTTACATCCCAAAACAAAAGCATTATTTTTTCATAATTTCCAAATTGGAACAATTTTTATTGTTATGCTTTTTATGTTCATACGTTTTTTATGTTCCTTTTATGTCAAAGGAATTCGATTTAAATCAGTTAGCGTGTAAGTGTCAGAGCATATTTTTGTCCAACATAACTGCGTTAATTATACGCGTTCCACAAATCACCGCGCGCCGACCACAAAATAAATGGTCAGGTGCCAATTGCAAGTTCGGATTCCGCGGGCACACCGAATTTGCGATTTCTGCGCGACGCAGAGTTATTATTCACAGAACCGAGCACGCGATGCTTTTCCTTATTCTCGGTCGCAGCATGTGGTCGGGAGAGTTATGGACGAATAAATTCGTCTGCGATCGAGCAGCGTAAATGAAACAACTTCGAAAACTAGAATGAGGTGAGGTGAATTTTGCTGCAACTATAAGTGAAGTGTCATTCTTTAGAGGGATAAAAAGTCCCTGAAAGTTTTTTGATCTTAATTCTTATCAGCATTCATTAAAAAGCATCAAAAGTGCTTTGCTAGCAATTATTCATTAAAAAATTCCTTTATAAATTTTCAATTATAAAAACTGAACAAAAATACTTATAAGAAAACAGTGTTTATAAAAGTAATTCAAACTTGATGTTTTGAAGAAATTGATCATATTTCCCTACGGTGAAAACATTTTATTTAATAGAACAAAAATGAGCTGCAAACATATGTAATAATTTTTTTATTTGTTTTCAATGAGCAATGCAATAAAATGCATCTGTAAATATAAACATATGTTATTAATACTTGTCCAGAGCAAAATGTTATGAAATTCAATTACTGTTTTAAAGTGCCTTTAAATAATTTAATATTCTATATTATTAAAAACTGAAGATCAATTAAACGAAAAAATGTGATATATCGCTTTGATTAAATCTAAATAGAACTCCATTTCATGATACATTAATTATCAACAATGGCATGTTTTTACGGACATAATTGTTATGACTTTCATGGCGACCTATAATACCGCCGTCATTTTTATTCTTCCCCAAGGACCCTTTATGCGCAACGTGTCAATAGCCTTTATTTCTGTTAGCTCGTAAAATTGTGGAAAACGACCTGGACTAGACTGGGTCTGAAAAGGGATTATTTTGTCTACTTGTCATTGCGCGTTTGTATATACCCATATTTTTAAATGCTACAAATAACTTTTATTAAAAAAGAACTTAATCGATTTTTACCCATTGAACGTGACAACATTAACTGATCGTAAAATTTAATCAACTTTGTTTCAAACAAAATTTAAAACGGATAAGTTCAGTAAGGTGGAATAAACAACATAGTAAAATCCATAATCGCTTTGCATTCACATGATCGGTTTACACGAAAAGCAGAATAAGGATAGATGACTCATTAAAATATATATATGAAATGCATTGTGGATGAGTCGCGGCAAACCTCTTTTTTCGTAAGTTCTTCCACATGACGAGAATTTTCAGTAGACGGCGGACTTGTCGATGTTAAACACTTCTTTCTTTACGACAGCACCGGATGCATCACTTCACGCTATGTATTTCTTTCCGTTTCATAAACGACGAATCACAATCGAGCGAAATAGGTATTTGAATGCATTTTATGTTAATCATTTTTTGCAATAATATTTTCAAAATTACAATATTTTATTTTTTATGGCCATTTTAGTATATATCAAACTTCCACTTTCATTAGTATGTGAGTTTTACGTTGCAAAAAATATATGATAAAAGAACAAATAACAATTAGGGAACATAAAAATAAAAAAATATACAACTAATTAAAAGTTAATAATATATCACAACTTGCGATTAAAAATGATTTTATATTACTTTTTTACTGGTCTGAAAATGAAAATTGTACGGTCTTTCTAAAGTTAATCATATAAATAATATTGATATAAAAATATTAATAGCAGAAAAATATTTTTCCCGAGAAAGTGATTAATTTTCGTTCTAACTGAGACTAACAGATCCACGCAGATGCAATTATTTTTACCGGAGATCTAATTCTTCATCTAACAGTCGTTCTAGCATCACGCCAAATCTTAGGTACACGAGTTTATCTCTCACAGCATAGTAATTAACAAGATCACGGAAAGTTATTTCACTTCAAGACGAAAAATGTAAGTCGGTGTAGTTTTTTTTTGTCTTTTCTTTTGACTTCTACAGTTATAAGTTGACGAACCTGTAAAGTCTAAAAAAAACTAAAGACATGGAAATGATGTTTTGTTTAATTCAAGTGTCTTAAATACTTAACTGTTTCAATATCTAACAGTAATGTGTCTCCTTATAACTAACACACGTATGATTATTTCCGTCTTTAAAAACAGCCATTATTTTTGCAATAAAGACCAATATACAATTTGCAGTAACAAGTTGAATTACGAAGAAGTTTATTATTTTACGACACGTTTTTGTGATTTTTGTCGGTGAGGATTTGAAGTTGGAAAACAAAATGAAGGAAACTTGTTATCTATTTCTACACATCTATTAAGCTGAGCAAATTTTTCATGTGCGTTGATCGGCGTGGTTTGTCGGTGCCAAACAATAGTCCCTGAAATCCGAGATGGCGCGGAATTCGCGGCTCGCAGTGTCGGTTGTCCGTATCAATAAATCGGCCGGCAACTCGAGTGGTCGAGATAAAATGTGAGATAACACAGTAAGAGGTTCTCCTGGTCTATCTTTATTGGCGCATTAATGTTACCGAAGGCGCGAGATACTCCGAGTGGAAATGAAGAGTGTTATTCGGACCCGCAGCTACGCTGCGCCGCTTCTCGGTCTTGTAGACTCTATTTAGATATTCGTGACGAGGAACTAGGATTCACTGACCCATGACTACCTAAGAAGACTGGATAGGGTAGAGTCCGCCAGTTTCTTTTTTCGCTTGCCTACCTATCGGCACGAGTTGCTGATCACGCCCGTTCACTACTGTGTATCTAAAAAAATAATTATATTCACTTCTCAACTACGACTCCAATCACAATGAGATGTCATTTTTGTTCGAGAGGTCATTCACTTATCGACTCGTAGAATATAACGGATTAAGATATTGGTGTTATCGATAATACATATGAAGTAATATAATTAGACATATAAACAAAATAAGTTATTAATAAATATAAAGTAGTTTAACATTAAAATTGTGCTTGATAAATATTCTTCTGTTCATAATTTTTTCTTCTGTATATTTCAATTAGAGTAACATTAATGTTTACGTAATTTATCTAACAAATTGTTGAATAATTTAATTATTTGTACTGGTATAAAAAAATTTAACGATTTTTAGCGTTCTTATAATTAAAAAAACTATGTGAATTCTAATCTCATAATTTAGCCGCATAAATATATCTCTCAAGGATTTAAAACGTTTGTTTTCCTATAGATGGTTAAACAGCTTTTGTATTAATAAATTGCCTCATGGACAGAAATATAAAATATAATTTAATATTCTTATATAATGCTATATAAGAATATAAAATTAATCATACTATATTCTTATATAATGTTTAATATTTATATTCTTAATATAAACAATATTGCCGCAATTAATATATAAATTATATTTTTTTATATATAATCTATATAATGTTTTATACATTTGTTATACAAAACTTAAAATATATATTTTATGTACATTTGAATACATAAATAAAAATTATATATAATTTATTTATAAATCGCGGCAATATGGCATATATTTAGAAGATAAAATTATATTTTATATTTTCATCTGCAAGGATTGATCTACACATAATCATATTTCTTCCATAGTGATTACTTTTTAATTATTATAATTAGTATTCTTTTATTGATATTTTTAGTATAAAATATAAATAAAATAATACACTTTATGCTGGCATATTTTAAGGTTGCAGGAATATTTTAATTATTGTTATAAATATTAATTTAATTTTTAATTAGATTTAAAGTGTTAACAGATCAAAATGTATACGTGCATTAGTTCAATCAACGGAGCATTCTTAACTAATAAGATCATGACAAAATTCATGATAACAAATTCGGTCTATATAAGTGTTGTTTTGTTTAAGTTCGTTGAGTAGGACTGTAAGAAATTGCTGCATGGGTAATGAAACAGCGGAAGATAAATCGTTAGTGCTATCAATGTTGGATCCGCCGTAATTGTCTATTACATACACCATGACGATATGTGCAGTTTGCGCCTGTAGTAGATGTCCCCCTCATTCTTCAATTAAGGGCAATCTAGATACGAATCTTCTAGATGCGAATCAAATACCGTTTATGACGCTTAATCTTGAGACATGACTTAATCTTGTTAATAAATATTTATATTGCGCGATGACATCCATGTTTCGATTCACGCGTGCGTTTAAAATTTATGACTTTGCATTAATTAATTTTGAATTATGTATAACTCGTTAAAGAAGGATCACTTGGTTTAAATAGGATAAAGAAGGAACGATTTCATTCTGTAAATAGATACGTTACTTAAACTCAATTTAACACTCCAATAACATGTTAAAAATATCTACTTGTAATTTATTTATTCGCTTTGTATGGTGTATGCTTCGTAATCTTTTTTCTCTCATCTTGACTGAGAATAGTCAAGATGAGAATAGCATAAACACTTTTCTCTTCAAGTAATTTTATTTTACACAAAAACTAGTAAAAATATTTTGTATTATTTGTTTACAGTACTTGTTACATTTTAATTAATCAAAAAATACACAAACACATTTAAAGTAATACAAAATAATTGAATAATAATTAAATTATTTCAAATATGATTATTTAAATTCCAATAATTTACGTATTTTATAATTAAACTTTATTTCCATATTGTTTTCCATACAAATCACCCGTAATTGGATAGATAAAAAATGAAATTGGTATCACATTCTCCATATAGTCCACTGGTCAGGGAAAGTGGTGAGTTTTCATGCGCAGATTATAATATGTAGTCTTCTAAACAAACTCATCGAGAAAGTTGTTTATTAAATCACACATTTCGCGATATTTCTTATTTTCTTTGTGTGAAAGTTAATTAAATACAGGTCATTTCCAACAATCTGTGCTTTTGACATTTCATATAGCGATGATACATTATGCAGAATGTAATTAGTAAGATCTCTTAGACTGACATTAATAGTTCGTGCATATAATTAAGATTTATTATGTAAAAATTAGAACGTCAAAATATTGTATCCGGTTTTTTCTCACTGGAGCTAAAACAGTGTTTGATTCTTCATTTTGCATACTAAGTATAATGCATTTTTTAACATTTTATCTTTGAATTTAATCTTAGAACTTAGATGATATTTTTATCATTAACACTCATAATTTTTGCAAACAATTATCACTTTTTTATTTCAACGTATTCTAAACATTCTTATTAAACGTCGACTTTCAATAATTTCAAATTATTTATATAAAGTAATTCCCTTCTGGTTTGTCAACGACACTTTGCTTTTTTCCAAAGGTTCTTATTTTCCATCGTATTGCACTCTTGACTTTACTGAGAAGCTTTACATATAGCTCAACTTTCCCTTTAATTCCGACTTCGTGATCCTTATCCTCACATTAAAAAAAATGAAAGAAAAAATGAAAGCTTAGAAAAAGGCAAACTGAAAAACATCTTGTAAATGAAAAAACGCATGAATTGTTTGACGATGTGCGTGCTTGAACTTGCGGGGGCTCCTTCGTTACGTTACATACAAATAAAAAGAAAATAAAGACTAAATTGAAAAAAAGAAAACTTTTTCGACGCACCGTGCGGAACGCGATAAAACGTTTCGACTGCAAAGTTTGTACCACAGAAAAAGAAGAGAGACACGAATCACATGCCACAGTTAGACCTACCTGTGTGTACCTGTTCGTGTATATCTACTGTGCATGAACATAAATAAGACCGAACATATACTCACAAAGCAAGCATAGACGGCCACAAGTGAACCACGTACACTTACGCACTAATGCTAACAAAAACCAAGTAATTCTAACACCGTCACCATCCGGAAAGATATCAGATGCAAGATTTGTGCGCGAAGGAGCTCGTTAGATCCGGCACACGCATCATGCGTGTCTCCGCAGATCGGGTGCGCACGAGTTCCGAAGGACGAAAGGGTTTTTTCTGAGAAAGAAATCACCTAAATGATTCATACTATTATTTTATTTTTTATTATTATAAACCATAAGAATCCAAACCCATCTGCCACACTTAATGCTATTGCGACAGTTTGACAAATCACCCTAGATCGCGAGTTAAAGTTATCTAGAAACTGCTCAGTCCGGTTTTGTTCAACAATTGAAAAATAAAAGTTATCGTTATGTCGATTTCATCGCCGGAAATTGCTTGCTTTCACTAAGCGCTGGTTCTTTGGATTGAGACCATTTAATTAGATAAGAACAAGTTTGATGAGTGTAATCATTATACGTTGTGCGAAAAGTAAATTAGGGACATTTTCTTAGGGATGAAATTAATTGTGAGTTAATAGCCGTGATATTTAATTAGAACCATCAATCTTTCATGAGTTAATAATCGCCACTTATGAAACTATCGACATCTTCAATAACCCCATAGCTCTTAATCAGTATACCCGTATGGTACTTTTGTTTTCTACACTCCATAATATAGGAAGTTGACTATTAACCATCCACATAAATCAATGCTGCGATTCATAATGGTAACCCTTAATGACAATTCATGGTAATTTGAAGTGACCATAGTAATTTACTTCCTACTGAAAACAATCCTACTTAGAAATATATGACTTTTCAAAGATGCTGTTTCGGAGATCAAAAAAAATTTATAAAGATAACTAAAATGTAACTTAAAGGTAACTTCAAGTTAAAGTATTTGAAGGTCACATAAATATGAATTGGTCGGCAAGTAGATTACGCGGAAGATAGGCATAACCGCTAAGTCGCGCGAGGTCACCCAATGAGATTGAAATTCTTCTTCCACGTTATGTAACATACGAAAGACGCGAGAATATAAGAGCAGGTGCTACTCCCTCCGGATGGTTCCGCGCAAAGAGAGCACGATTGCACGCTCCAACGCATGCACTGCGAAAAAAAACGATGCCTAAGTGTTTCTCACGCCAATAGCGTTACGTACTACTTTTTTAGAGATGAGATTCGAAGAGAAACCCGACATTTGGGTTCAGTTAATCGTGATACTTTGTATTTATGTTATAGGTGCAGATAAACTTTTGCAGGTGTTGTAACTAATCGAATAGAATTTGAAAAATATAATACAGGAAATCAAAATTTATTAATAATGATAGATACTTCCAGTATATATTTACAAGTGGTTGTAAATTATTCCATAAAAGAGATTATTAATATTCATGTTTGTTATTATCACTTACATTTTTGTTGATATATATGTTTATTTCATAATTGCAAACATTATTTAATAATATTAATATTTTTATATTGAGCGACAAATTACAGTTATATAAAACAAGTAGTCTAAATTAATAAAGATGATAATAAAAATATACAAAAAGTCATAGAGCTTTGATGATTAGTTTACAAATAAAATAAGTATAATGTAAGGTCACTGAAAGAGGAAACGACACGTAAATAGAATCTGGCTGTCACATATTTCACATGTTTTGTTTAAACAAAACATTACACTGTACGTTTGTTGAAACAAAACACCGTCGATACGTAATATAATATTTGGCTAATATAATAATAGCTAGAAAATCTGGTTATTTCAATAAGACGAAAATATTTACTTCTTCTAGCTGACACGCACCGTATGTCTGGTTGAAATAACCAGACATTCTATCTAAATTTCAAAACATACTTACTCAATGAACTTGACTTCAAGGTTAATTGTAAGTAGAACAATCAATTTCAAATATATTAATATGAATGTTTCCAAAACATTTTTTTTTAATTTTGCAATTTTTCTATCTATTCATATATTTAATTTGTAAGCCATAGTATTTACAGGATGTGAAAAAGTTCCGGGACGGTTAAACGTCTTAGAAAATACACATTAGATCAACCCCCCCCCCCCATTTTGTTTGTAGCTTTGGATTGTCTATTAAAAAACAGTATATATTATCTAAAACATTTTTTTGATTATGGCGCTATGGTCAAAAATTGAAAACTCGCAAAAGTATTGGAAAACGTGAAAATCTGTTTCATAAAAAAGTATTAGCTTTACTCAGGAAAACAATGTAAAAAACCAGCCCGAGTTTTGATTTTTGAAAATAAGTTTTAGATATTTTCAATACATTCTGATTTTTTCACAAATTTCCAAAATTTTCATAAATTTACAATTTCTTCATTTCATTGTAATTATGGTATGTAAATATAAATAGAAATTAAATTATAATTATACTTTTTTATTTAAGTAGCTTCCATGCGTCAAAACCTATTCTCCAAATTGCGGTCTAATCTCCGAATCATAAAACTCTACTGCAGGTATATCAAATTGGTAAACAGTCACATGCAACAAGAATCATCATTGCATCAACTTTATCATTAACGAATGAAATTTTTTTTTCAAAATAATTAATTCATGAATAAAGAAAGTAAATTTTAGACCATATTTTTCTCTAACAATAATTAATAAAATAACAGATTCTTTTAAGGAAAAAAAACGAATTCAATATTGTGAAAGTGAATTCACTAACAACGAAAACATTTTATTTTAATGAAAATTTTTCTCTTTCGACAAATTCCGTAATAAATCATGTAATTGCTACCTCAATTTCACAAAATCTAATTAAGATAACTTAATTTGTTCCAAGTAATTTAATGTAAAACTTTTCTCCAGTCGGTAAATAATATGAGCATTACTTTAATAGCAATTATCAAGTAGCAAATCTCGTGTTGAATCGTTACGTATAATAAGAAGTCTGATACAATTAATTTTCATCACTTCGAACATTTTCTCCTTGCTGTTATAAATAAAAAAAAATAGTCTCGCATGGAAAGTGAAGCGCAGTCGTTTTCATCTTATGACTTAATTTCGATTTTCACTTTTTCATTTGAGCGAAGTATCGCACACACGGTTGGTTATAAAAAAGAAATATATTTTTGACTTTAATAACAGAGGGCGTTTAAGAGTGGTAAAATATTGCACAAGGTTCTGTTTGTTTGATCAAGTAACAGGTTTCATTATTCCTTCAATAACCCCGTGATCCAAAGTAGGTATTGTGTTCACCCTATACATTATTCGCGCAGAGCAGAAAGGTGTAACAGCAAGTGTTCTTAGAGGCGGCGCGACAACACAGAAATACAGGTTCATTGTCTAAGTTGCTCCGTACACACAGACCACAAGTCTGAGTGAAATTAATTTTGCATTAATGCCAAGCTTTTTAATGACTCATATCTTATTTACAAGATAAACAATCAGATCGCTATTAAGAGTGACACTTGACGATAGATTGTGGTTGACCGAGGGCTATGATGTAATCACTTATTGTATTATATTTGAAGTAATAGAAAAATTAATTGTCATATTATGTTTCTTGTTTTAGAACAAAAACAATGGAGAAAAGAATTTTTATTGACTTAGCATAGTTAAGCGGTTTGTTATATATGGTAAGAATAATAAATAAGTCTGTGAAATATATTTGAAATTAGGTCAGTTTAATTTAATAATCGAAATATTTTTAATTAAGGGGTATTGTTTTTAATTTAACAGAAACTAAATTATTCAAATAACTTCCAGTATTATTTTATATATTCTTTTTGCAAAACAATTGTCGTAAATTGAAGTATATTCCATAGAATATTTCGAACATTTTTAACTTTAAATTCCTCTAAAATTATAATTTTAATCTTGCTTCCTTTTTTTATAATCTAATAATTGTTATAAATTTTAATAATTGTATAAATAATACAATTATACTTAATTTTATTATATCTTGTTAAACATTTTTTTGAACAATTTCATGCTTTGTAAGAATGAAATAACGCAAAACAGGTTTGGAAAAATTATATTACGATATCAATAGATTACCAACCTTGAAACATTATCGTCTTATATCTCTATTCATGCAGTGAAATACAAATACCTGATTTTAGACAGAAAGACAATACATTACAAAGCAATTTATTGCAAAAGTAATTGACAAGCATTGGTTTCATTTACTTTCATTGCAAATTAACATTTTAATTACGTTACTTATTTCTACGAGGTTTTGTTTTTCTAATATTTATAACAACAAAATAACATTTCGTTATATTTTACGTTCAATAAATTCACAATCATAGACCGAACACTGAATCAGTTTGCAATCGCTCCCACCCTAAGTTCAATTGCTCAATTAATCCTTCCCTTAATACCCGATCCCCTCCTCGGTATTACTTGTGCGAATATTTGTATTTGTAACGAATCGACTCGATCGAAAAATGTATATTCATCAGATCCCTTTCTTTTCCGTTGCACACCTTGTATATGTCAGTGGATGGCGTTCCAAGTATATATAGTGATCGGCGTGTTACACTAACATAATCGTGACGATGCTTACATGTATATAAGAAATACAAACGCGCGCGCGTGTTGCGCAGACTTATACCGTATAAGAGGACTCGCGAGACTCGCATGACGGCAATGACCCAGGCCTGGCCTTGCGTTTCTTTCATCTTTCCTCCTTCTTCGAATTATAGCCGATGCGAGTGGCGCTGCTACGAGCGGCTTTTTTATCGTTAATCCGTATTTTAAAAAAATCAACTACGACCGCGCGACGCTCCCTAACCAAACAAAACTAAATCGTCGTCAAGTGCAATGCACTGTAACTTTTGCACCCTTTCTTCAAATTTTATTCAAAAGAAAGGATTATTCTTTTAGTTCTCATGAAAATAAAAATATACAGATATACCTTTATTGTCATATATTTATATATGTTTATTGAATGTAAGACTTTATTTTATTATAAAATTAAGTTTCACAATCAATAAATATTTGCGCACATTTTGAAAAATGTGCAAATACTGAAATTTGAAACTGCTAATAAATACAATAATTATTAAAAATACTTATTATATATAACAATTCATATCTCAAATATAAAAAAATAGAGATATAATGTTAATCATTGCTGCCATATTTAGTCAGATAAAAAATGTTATCATCATCATCGATAAAGTCCGAACTAATGGCGCTGGTATTGTGAAAAATGAGTGTCTCTCGAAGAAGGAGATTTGCAATTATAACTGCGTAGAGTTATCTCGAATCGCAGGATCTAAGCGAAGGAACCGCTAGGTACAGGTCGCTGTGGGTCGTTGAGTACCGATCTCGATTTACGTTTCGATATTGCCGACGACTTAGTCACCGCTACGAGCAAATAAAAATTGTCTGATCTCCTGCCAGCAGAGAATCGCTTTTCTCATCCTTCATCGTCAAATATTATACTCCGGCAAATAAAACCGAACAAATGTGTCAACGTGTTCGAAATACTGATACTTTTGTGTTGCAAACAATTATTTCATAAAATTTATTGTATTTATGTAAAATACATTAATTGTAAAAAGACATATATTATAGTGTAATATAAATTAATTATTAAAACTTTATGAAAACATGATTTTTATATATTTTATATTCAGATGTTTGAATATTTCATTATTCTTTTAAAGTACTGAAATATTTTTCTGGTATTTTACATGGATGTAAACTTAGTATGTTTTATATAAGAATATAACAAATGAATGTAACACAATAACTTATTGTTACAAATAATTATATAACAAACTTTTGTATTAATTAAAATGTTTTGAAATTAATTCGTGAATATGAATAAAAGAAATCATTAAAATATGAGAAATATTCATTACTGTTTTTCATGTCAATACACATACTTTCTCTGCGACACGTTCGAGATAATAAATCAACACGCAACTCCAGTTAAGCTTAAATATTGTACGTAATTTACGTAACAGTGTTTATTGCAGTATAAATTTGATACCCATACAATTATTATGTGATGATTGCATTTGAAACACTGCATATACTTGAGTCATGTATTGCTAATGTGATTGAATTATTGTGTACACCTTTCTACGTATACAACATACCTTCAAGATACAAACATTTTTAGAATTATTACACGTACCCAATAAAAAAGACGTTTATTTAGATAACTTAATGAAATAAATTATTTTATTTATTTTAAGATATGTGTGAACAGAAATTGAAGTTATTTACTTATTAAATTAATTATGCTTAAAAAATAAATACAATTTACGGTAAATAATAATGGAATTATAATTTGAATCTTTTTTATTTTACGTTTTGGGTTAATAAACTATTTTGGTGTGCTAAGTCCTAAAGATTATTTTTTATGCAGATAAAAATGACAGAGATTAAACTCCTCAAAGTAGGGATAAACACCGAAGATCAACAAAATTTATTATTTTTTTTAGGAAAGATGAAATATGAATGAAGATTTATGCAATACTAAGTTTAAATATTATTTTTTTTAAATGTTATAATTTGTCCTTACTCGAGTGGAAAAGTAATAAATTTTCCAACTTATTAAATTTAAATGATTTATTATATTAACATATTTGTTTTTAGTAATTTAATGAATGACAAGTTCCTTTTTGTTTTAAACATTTTTTTTATGTATATATATACATGATTTGGACTTCATATTAAACAATTGTGTTTTTTTTTGTTATAGGTAAGCTTGAGAAGGCAGTTTCTTTTGTAACCTTTTTGTTGGGTAAGATAATACTAAATTATTATAGAACACAGGATTTTATTAGATAACAGTAACTAGCGTAAAGTTAATAGTGGAAGTTAATAATTTGAATAATGATACAATTCAAATATTTAACAGGAATAAAATGATTTATAGGAACTAATGATATGAAAATTTAACTATTCATCTTAAAATATATACGCAGTATTTGAAGAAATTATTGTGTTATTTATAATTTATAATATAGTTATAATGAATTTTTATTATAACTTTGTTTAACAAATTAAAAAATCCTTCTTAGAAGTCCTGCTGCTAAATTTAAAATAATATTTACTAATAATTGCTGATCGTGCAGATGTAATTGTGATAAAGAAAAGATTAATAAATTATTAATAGGAAACAATTACTTGTTTTTTATACTTAACATTTTTTTATAATTATAATAATTGATTAAATTACATCATTATACATTATAATTGAATATCATAAATTAAAATAATCTTTATCAAGAAATCAATTAATTACATTGTCTAACGATTTTTTCGTAATAATATAGTACTTAATATATGGGATCTAATATGTACCGTTAAAAATGTCGTTTTCTCATGAAAACTTAATTTTGGAAGCATTTCATGTCACTTATAGTGTGAAATTAATCAATCAATGCTGGTACAACGAGTATTGTATAAAATGGTACATTCAAGGTTCAAAGCCTACGGCAGTTCAGCGCTAACGAAGACATGGCCCTAGAGTGGGCGTTTTGCGTTTCGCACTAGACAATACAGCGCGGTAAAGTCATTACTTCATCTACTGCAGTTGAAATATACTGAGACCGGTGCTAGATAATGCATTTCCCAATGTCGAGCCTCATGTCATGCAACCCGGATAACATCGCCACGATTAATGCCTTGCACGACGCGGGATGAATTTCCACCGTTTGTTCAATGTGACGATGATGTTTCGCGGAGCATTTGATTAGGTGTTCAAAGATAGATATAACCTGAGGATATTATTAACCAAAGATGTGATAAATTATTAAATTGCCAAGAAAAAATATTTGTTTGACAAATCTATAATCATGAATTCTCGGAAATCTTAGTATTGCTTTTATCATTTTAATGTTCAAATAAAAAAAAAATATAAAATTAAAATAGGTTCAGTAAATTTTAACTGAATAAAGGAATGAAATCTAACTGACTTTTAAGAGAACAATGTAACGTTTATAAGGGAACGAGTGTATGATTACAGATTTTGATTTAATACTACAGGAAAAAACGTACGTACGGATATTATTTGATCGGTGACGCGATTTTGGGTGATTGAAAAATAAAGTGAATCATGCAACTTTCCAAAATCCTTGACAATACGGTATTAACGAGTCCATGCGGAACTCCATTTGTAGCGGATCAGTCATCGCGTCACCCTTCCTGTTCAATTATCCCCAACATCCCGATCAATAGTCAGCATAAAGGGAAAACCGTCTATAGACGAATGAATGATAAATCATATTTGATTAATAGACATCGTTATGCATAAATGTTATGATAAAGTTCATAAATTAATGTATTACTTTGGTAGTAGTTTGATTTTGGTTTTAAACTAAATAAGTCACTAATGATGTATGAATGAAATGTAACAATTTTAAAATAGTTTATATAATAAATTTACATACACTTATTTAGAAACACAATTTTGAAAATGTCTACATCCTTTAGTTAAGATTATTTAAGTGTTTTTCGCAAGAAAAATAGTGTTTCATTTTAATAGTACAATTAATAGTGCAATCAAAAGTTTCAAAGGAATTATGCAATAGGAAATAATCTATTTCTGATTGTCTATCTTTATAGCTATGACCAAACTTCCAAATTACATGTTTTATCAGCACATCTTGCACGGTTAATGGCCCTTTTGCGCGAGATAAAAATGAGTAATTGCACTTTTTTCGTCAAGGACGTATCTTAAACAACTTTTGTATCTCTGTCAGGCATTACGGCAACGCAACTAATGACTTCAATTTATAAAGCATCTAACTATGTAAAAGTTCACGCTTTCCACAAGTACGTAAGCGCCTACGTGGCAAGCGTAAGTATGTTTAATTAACTTTTTCTGAATTCAAGTCTGACGTCCATACTGTACACTTTTGCATTCTTATGAAAAATGCGACACCATGACTAAACAATTTGTGCAAATAAAACTCAAGAATCACGCCACTTTTCCAGTAATTCCAGTTTCTCTCAAAGTTTCGAAGGAAAAAAGTTGTAACGTACTATTTTAGGATAGTTTATTTTCTTTGTTTCTTACTTTCAATATAAACATTTTAAAATAGGATAAACTACACAGTAAAAAAAATCTCGTGCCAGTGTAAAAGTGTAAAAATTTCGGTGTAATTTTTTACACCCAAAGGTGTAAATATATCTAAAGTATAATTATGATTGGCTGTTGGTACACCGATCGGTGT
>JABFPJ010000704.1:0-34665 GCA_022817425.1 Gryon sp. ZL-2020 | reverse complement strand
CGAAAAATGCATTTTCCAATCTAGTCTAGGCATCATAAAAATCTAATATAATAAAAATATTTGCATACACTAAGAAAACTCATAGAGTAAAATTACAATTTTGAGTATGAAAAGTTAATAAGATTAGATGTAACATTAATTTATTTCGACTTATTAAAAAATTAACTTTAGACTAGATCAAAAATAATATTTTCGAAATTTTCAAATACAGTGTAAAATACTAAGAAGAAAATAACAATAAAGCTGCATATGATGTAACAATTTTTGTTTTATTGAAAAATTAAAATATGTACAAATGTTTTTCTTTTATCATACATATAAAAATGTTATCTATAAAATACTCTCTCTAATGAAAAACATTGAACTTGGATTATGAATGAAAATTCTGATTCAAATTAATCAGAATAAAAAAAATATTGTGTAAAAAATATGCAATTTAAAATTCAAGTCAAAGACTAATTTGTAACACAAAAATCAATTTTAAAACATGTTTCATCAAACATTTTTAAAAGTATCACGGTTTTAATTAGATTACAAATCAATTTTTAACATAAAATTTGAGTTGCATATTTTTAGCTTAATTATGATTTTAATGTTATTTACATTTATATTTTGACGATAAAAATCGCTGACTTAGATTGCAAGTTGTTATCACAGCATATCAAAATTTTCGATTCTCAAATATTTTCAATGAGACATAAAACACATATTATGTACCAACTATATACAAATTATATAAATACATTTTACAAAAGATTATTTTAAGTTTAACTTTTCACATAAATTTCGATTTTTTTCACAACAGATTCAATCACATTTTTGAAAAGTTGCGCTACTTCCTCATTCAATTCAAACGTAGGATTTTTATTGAAAAAATCGATAAGTAAATCCATTTTTGTTTCCTTATTATCAGCAACTTTTTTTAGTACACGTATCGAGCAATCAATCTGAAATAAATCAAGTTATTAATTATCATTCAATCATCACCAAAGAAAATAAAAATTTATATGAAATATTATGTTTTCATATTATATTTGTATACATAAATTAAAAACAAAATGACTTACATGTGTTACGTTTTTTAATAAAGTTGAGTCGAAGCATTTATGTAAGCACATCAACATCAAGCGATAAAATCTCCTTTCTGGTTTAGACTTAGTTTTAATTTTACGCTGTAATTTTTGCAATCGGACGCACAATTCAACCAAAAAGACTAAAAACGCCGAATATGGGTTACTATATTTGTATCCAATGGCAATATCTCTCTGTTTCAATGAGAACCAGTGTACACCGGCTTCCTCGATGGTATCAAGAAAATCGTAATTTCCATATCTCTGCAACAAATAAAAATGCATGTTCCTATATTATTTTGCTTATACAATGACACTTATTGATTATAAATAATGAATATTTAAAATAAAATAATAAAAATTGAATTATGATAATTACCTCTATTAGCTCAATGCACAAACTCGCTGCTTTTATCGAGTAACATTGGAAAGGATATTGTTTATCTTTCATATTCCACGCCGCTGGAAGAATGTCAAAGTATAAAAGTTCCCCCTGATGGTGCAATTCTGAAATAAAAATCATTAAATTTAACGAAAAATGTATATTATTTGCATAGATATTTTTACAAAATACAATTGCAATTACCTTCAGGAGTGAATTTTCTAACATATTTTGGCTTCTTAAGCTGAAATTTGACGAGTCCTTTGTTCAAACGACTGGAAAGATATTGAATTGATTTCGGAAACGGCATCTGAAAAGTGAATTTTGTTTATTAATTTTGGTCAAGATTGTAAAATGGTTTTTTTATTATAAAATTAAAAAATCCTTGCAAAGTTTTTAAAATATTTTTTTTAATTTAGTTTATTTATTTAATTTGTATTAAATAAGTTTAAATAATAATTTTCAAAAATCACAAAGAAGCTCAAAAACATATGTTTACAGCTTTGACAGTCTAAATGTCTTATTTTCTTAAGACAAAACAAAGATAGACAAATGCATTACATCTATACAAAGCACTGAATACACAAATAAAAACCAAACGCTAGGGAAATATAATTTCAAGTAAGAAATTTCAAAATTTATTATTATTCATTCCTTCAAAATAAATAACTAAATAAATAAATTTAACAAATAATATGTATTTAAAAAATTGAAACATTATAAATAATTCACTTACGTTTAATAATATTAATCAACAAATGAAATTGTTGAATATTTACATTGAATTTAAAATGAAGATAAAAATGTATGAGTATGATTAATATCACCGAGAGTACGACATTTAAATACTACCGAAAGTCAAATTTTACTATTCTATATATATAGATTTAATTTTTTCATATATAAACAGATTACAATGTACAAACATAAAGAGGTGAATGTCCTGATGGATTGTACCTTAAACCGCGAAATACAAGTCGTTCAGTTTATTACTTTAATTTGATATTGCAACTTTAAATTTGAACAAATGGATTTAAATGCATTAATTAAAATTTTATTAATTAGAATATAATTTTTGTACTTACTTTTATCATTTAAAAATTTCTTATTTTTTTATGAGACACTTTAATCCTTTTATTTTATTGTAATGCAACAGTAGAAAACACTATTGCACTGTAATATCACAAAAAATTGAACATTTAAATGCAGCGAGTATTACAAAAAATTAAACTAAGTTAATTTGTGACACAAGACACAACTGACGAACATTTGGTAATGTGTCCTGCTTTTTACCTTTTTCCCCACTCCATCCCCCGTCGGCACCTGTAAACCCTAAAAAGAAAATCTGACCTGAGATGACCCTCCCTCCATTGGGTATTTTCATTGTCATATTACTTGCTTTTACAAATGTTTTGTGGTATTTAAAATGATGAAAGGAAATACAATAAAGTAAGTAACTTGATTTTTTTGTTAAATGATTTTTTCATTGATGAATGAAAGAAAAGCTTGTTTTTCAAGATTGTCAAAATTCGTGACTTTCTTCTCATTCTAAATGTATTTTTAAATTTAAAAATATAACTTTATTTATAAATACAGATACAGGATAATTATATTTACAATAAAAATAATAATAAACAAAAAGTACAAAAAAAATTTATTATGCTATTTTGTTAATTTTAAATTGAAATTTATTCTAATACTTTGATAAATTCATCGTATAATAAAGTATTTTTTATTTAAATAATTTTTAAATCGTAATACTAAAAGTGTATATTAAATAAATATAAAAAAAATTAATGCAATATTTTGTAACAAATAAATTAATGTTCTTTCAAATTATGTAGTTTTTAAAATTCATTTGAAAGCACGTTGTTTTTATGAAACTCTTAAATATGTCAAACACAGGTAGTTCCCTTCTGTACCAGTACATTAGTCATTTAGTTAAAGTGAAAAAGCGAAATGAAATTTATATAGATAAGTTATGTTTTTATGATTCAAACATTTCAAGTTTTTAATAGATCTTAGCAAAATGTACATTTATACAAATGTGTAAACAATATATAATAATTATAAACAAGAATACACACAAAAATAATTACATGTATTCCTTAAACATGTATATATTCCAAATGTACAAAAACCCATTTCTTTCAATTTTGCTTCTATTTAAAATATGAGTTCAATAACTTGTAAAAGAAACTTCAAATGTATTATATATTATTAAAAATGACCAGTTAAAAGATAAGTATTTTCTTCGTAATGATGAATCAAAATTCCAAACCACTCAAAACTATGACTCTTTTATTAATTCATCTGTTAATCTTTCTTACGTCTCAAATGAAAATGCATTGTTATTTCAAACTAAACAAATTTCACATAAGATTTATACTAATCCTTAATTATTATTTATTAAAAGTTATTACTTAAGGTATACCAGATGTTTACACACACACAAACCGCAAATAATTATTAATAACTGCATTAAATACTAAGAAAATATTCAATGAATCACAATTGTTTTGTTACATTCAATTCAATAAAAACATTAATTGGACTTGTTTTCAAAAAAAAAAAGGTTTAGAAGTAATTAAATCATAAATCTTTTCAAATTTTATTGGTACAATTTTTTTGTTTAAAGTGAATTTTGTCAAATCGATATAGGTTGAATAGAAGCAAAACGATAGAGACTCATAACGGAGGTGAGTTTTATTTCAACAAAAATAACAATTTACATTGAATTGTTTTGATAGTTATATTATTGTGTATGCTACACCTTTAGTTAATTGTGGGCGTGTTAGGCGCTCGCTCGCTAATTTGTTTGTAATTGTTCATAATATTTCGTAGCATCATGAAAATGAGCAGCTTGGCGTCAGCTTAATGTAGCCTTGTTTTCATTCAAAGACTTATATCAGTACACAAGATTTGTATTTTATTATATTTTTTTTTAATTTTATTTTTATTTCATTTTCCGTCTATACAATTCTTTACATTAAAACGATTCCAAATTCAAGTATAAAATGTCCCGACATTTATTATTATTAATAACATCTTCGCCATTGAAAAAAAAGAAACATTTACAAGATTTTTAACATGAAAGTTTTCAATATTAAAGGCAAAGTATTCATATCACACGCGACTTGCATCTTTTTTCCTTTCTTTCAACTTTTTATTTGTTCTCTCAGAGATTATTATAAATTTTAATCTGGATTCACTATTGAAATTTGTTAGAGAAAAATATTTCGTTTGCAATATGAAATTTTTCTACAAGTAGATTTAAATGAATAAAAAATTGTTCACTAAAGAAACAAATCAGAAATATCATGCAATTTTCGTTTTCTGGACTTTTCTGAATCGCAAAATGAGAATATCTTTTATCAGTTTAAATATTTTGTTTATTTTTCACTCAAGTGCAATTATCTAGGCAGAATATTTTTATTATTTTTTTAACTTCGTACATCATTCTAATAAATCATGTAATGTATATATAATTACGTTTCAGCATTTTCGAAGCATTAATATTATAAGCGGTCTTTGGATCGCTGAAGAAACACTTTGTAACGCCAAAGTCAAGTAAAAAGTAATATAAAATTCCAATCATAATTTTGTTATAGAAAAAAAGTTGCATTTTCTAATTAAAATTATAAAAATGTTTCACATACATAAGTTACATATTTAAAATATATATTATAGAAAAGTTGTTATTATATTAATTTAGTTGGAATGATTTCCATAAGTCACTGGATCCTTCCTCAGTCGAAAAAGAGAACGAATTTTTTCATTCAATACGACAATATATACCTTTCTTTCGAAAGAAAGTGTCAAGTGAAATTTGTAATAAGCGAAGAGGAGATTAGGGCACGAAATCGCATCGCATCAATCATCAAAAGAAAAGTTCGAAGTTTACTGCTGAAATGTCTTTTATTATAAAATCGCATTAAAAACAAATCCTTTTTGTAAAATTACAATTTTTACACGTGTGTATAATAGAATCACTTTATATATATTTCAAGTATTTATAATAATTTCGCCTATCTAACACAAGATTTAAATAGTTAAAACGTAATTAATTGGTTTTATTTCTTTCATTTTGTTCAATCTTTCCTCTGGGTTATTATTATACGTGTGCATATATTGGTTATTTGTCGAACAGTTAAATTGCCACTAATTTCGTATTTCTCGAATGACATTTGTTTCATAATTGAAATCCTTAGAAAAAACACTGTCCTAGTCTCCCCTTGCCGTTATTAGGCTTTGCATTACAAATTCGATTTTTCAACTGCTCGCATCCCATACAGCATTTCCTTTCCTTTTACTATTTCTGAAAGATATTCCAAGTAATTTAAAATTACAACTTGAAACAAAGCGAAAAATGTCGAATAAAAATACGAAAATCGCTGTACAAAACATAAAGAAGTTCAAAAAAGACCGGAAAACGAAAGACCGAACATCTATTAATAAGATTTTTCATTGTTTAAAATTTTTTTTATTTTTTCTTTTTTTTTTTTATAATAATCGAGCACACAATTTCCATTCGCAATGCACACATTTGATACCGTACAAAAAAATCCACATCCGTAAACGTTGAGTCATCAATCTTTTTATCCATGGTTTTTAATTTAATGATGATTTGCCATCATTATGCAAATTTTTGCTTATTTTTTTATGCTTCAATGAGAACATAGTCTCGGGAACAAAATTCCCTAGTCAGTTCGTGATCCCTACAACTAGACGCTAACTACAATACTTACTCTGAGCCTAAATTCTTCTTAAATTCTATACATATTAAATTTATTAATCGCATAATTACTTGCTCTTAAAAGTTATTATTATTTACTATATACAACGCTTATATATTTATAATATTTATATTTATATATATATATATTCTTCTTGAAACCATGTTACCAAAAGAAGAAAAGGTAAAAAAACGGTAAACCAGAACCGAACGAGAATATAACGCAACAAAATTTGCAATTTCGCAACGTCCCGTGGAATTTCAATCGTCTTGCAACATACATACGAGTCCACAAATAAAAACATGCACACTTTCAACGACGTCGTTTCATTTTTTTTCTGTTTTCTACTTTTTCTTTTTTATTATTTTTTTTTATTTTTACTTTTTTTCTTTCACTTTACTTCGTCAATCAACTGTTCTTTCTTTCTATCTTTCGCTATTTGTATTTCTTTCTTTTATTCTTGTTTATTATAACTATTACGCTATAATATAATATTTACAAGTGAAGCGTGAACAAGTTGCAATGGAGAATCCCGCAAACCGAGACGTTATATTTACAACCCGAGAAAGCTCAAAAGACGAATATTCCAGTGGCAAATCACAACGAATACAGCATTATCTGTGTAAAACATATATGATACGTAATGTTAATGCGTATCAATCAATTAATCTCGTTTTTGCGGTTGATCAAAAAAGGAATTATGATTAGGCGTGCCAACATAAAATGCGTCCGCAAAGAAAATTAAGTTGTATCTCGTCGAAGGGTATAAAATATCACAATTTGCAAACGAAGCATCACGCGCATTTTATATCTTAATTTTTCTTCTTTTCGATCTGCAGTTGAACCAAGTTTTGAATGTGAAATTATTCATTAGCATTCGTTTAGTTATTTTTATGTTAAAAAGATTGTTTTTATTATAAACATTGCATTTATAATTAACATTGAGTTATAGCATAGATAGTGCTTATCGTAATATAACATTGCCAGCAAAATGTTCGCCATAATGGTCATCTCAAAAAATAAACGGGAGTTACGCAAAGTCGTGCGACGGCAGTTTGTCATTTCATTCGCAGTTTTGTACAAAAGGTCGCGCTTATGTCAATCGAACTTACGATAGATTTGTATGTACAAAAGTAAACCTAGCTTGTAGTTTTTTATGTGAATTATTTTTATACAAAAAAAAGTCAAGTTCAAGTAAAATCGAAGAAGAAACGTTGTTTTTGCGAGTTCCCCATTTTTGCAGTTGCCTTCTGTTTTAGTTTTAGATGCGTCAGTTTTTAATTTATATATATATATTTTTTTTTGTTTCTAGTAGTTGTTTGGAATGAACGTTGACTTGTTCAACAAGATACGTAGGTTTATTACAAACGTTGAATTACGGTTTAAAAGTTTTTTTTTAACAGATTACATTGTATTTGAATTTATTTTGTCAGAGAATTGTTAAAAGCACAAGATTACAATTAACCGTGTCAAATTAACATTTGAATGCGATCGACGTTTCGTAAATATACAATTAACGTTGAGCTCCGATAAAATACGTCAAAGTTGAATAAAACGATTTGAACGTTTGACATTCTTGGACAGTTATGAATCAAGCTAAATAAAAATGTCAGAATTTGCTTAATTCGTCAGTGGCATGTTAAAAATGTCAAAATTCAAGAATAAAACGTAGAACAAGTGAAATGTAGTGCTTTAAAAAGTGACATCACATTTAATACAGCAACGAAATGTCGACCGCAACATTTAAAGCGAACATCTACAGTTCAGTCGTTTTTTTTCTTTGTAAACTATTATCATTATATTCTTATTGAATTTTTGAAACTTCGCCCATTTCTTGTATTTCCGAACGTCGGTGACAGCGCCATCTATAAAACTTTGCGTTAATATATCAATCAACTATACAAATAAAAGAGTGGAACAATTTTGCATTTCAAAATTTCACTTGATTGAATTTCAAGTCAACATAATAAATAGCACAAATCAAAAGCATTACATTCATTTTACAGTTACATCAATTTAACAAAATTCCACATTACGTTTTAAAACAATAAAGTATACATTTATGGAATATATTTAGAAATATTCTTGTCTTAATTGATTCAAAGTTTTGAAAATATTCCAAAAATCAAATCATGCTTCTTGATAAAACTATAACAAAGTTAATTAAACTAAGACAAATAAAAGTAAAAAAAAAAAAAAAAAAAAAAAAAAAAAAAAAAAAAAAAAAAAAACAGAAACGACTCGTTAATTAATCATATTTAAATTTAAGTCCAATGGCATTATTTATTTTAACTTCCCAATAATAATTTCTGTTCAATCATTTTCATTCTCTAGTCATAATTTAAATTAACTAAGTATGCTTAAACACAACAGATTACTGAAAGTTTACTATACTTGTCAATTTAAACAAAAATGAAATATGTTAAATGCATTTAAAACATGTATTTCATATATCTGCATATATAATAATTCTCCAACAATCGTTAGTACTACACCATCTTTCAAGAGACTATACAACGACAATAAACCAAAACTTTAATGCGAACTGAACTTAATTTGTTAGTTGATATCACGTGGAAGGAGACGTTAATCAGAATCGCAAAACCGAGCCTTGTAGGCCAAAGTGTTGTCGTAGATGGCGCTGCTTTCGATCGAGATAGGATCATCAATCCTCGTCAGAGAGAGGCTCGTATTGCGCGGAGAGAAGGGGTGCGGGCTCGGCTTGCATCTGCTCGGGTTTGGAGACTGGGTTTGCGCTCTGTGGCGGTGGCGCTGGCGGCGGCCCGGTGTGCACGCCGAGCGCACTGAACGGATAGAAGGTGGTGGGAGCAGGTGGTGGCGGCTGCGTCGGTTGACTCGATGCAGCTGGCGCCACCTGTTGCTGCTGCGTCTGCGCAGCGCCACCAGCGGAGGACGCGTCTTCGACAATTTCCGCCGAATTACCGGTGGAATTTGCTTTTTCGTCCTTGTCGGTGGCATCCTTGGCACCACTGGACCCACTGACGGACGACGAATTCGCACCTCCGCCGGCGCCATTACGCTCTCCACTCGCGCTTTTGTCGTCCTCCGAGGTTCGCATCACCTCAACAATCTTGTTTTTGACGTAATCAAGTGGCGACAAATGCGACTTACTCGCGGCCGTCGCGGAAGTCGTGCTGGCAGTGCTCGTGGTTTCGTAGAAGCGACGCGCGTAATGATTGGCGGCGCCCGCGTCCGGCGGTGACACTGGCTCGATCGAATGGAAGGACGGCGGCTTGGACGAGCTCGGCGGCTGCGCCGATGATGGCTGCTGCTGCGCCACGCGGATTATTTGGCGCTCGTCTGCGGACTTGGAAGCTTCCGCGTCTGATGACATCTTGCGCCGCTTCCATTGCTCATCGTTTATTTGATATCTATAACAAATATACAACTTCTTATTATTGGTGTTCATTATTTTGTAAAAGTCTTACTGTTTTTCATTGTTAAACTGACTAATTTTTTATTCAACAGACGCCTTTGAATTGTCATTTATATTATTTTCTACAATTAATGAATTAACTTTCAAAAAAGACCTTTACAATAATTTACTTGTTCTTTATCCCTCTATAGAATTTTTTTCTTTAATTAATTTTTTTTCTATTAGTTTTGCATTTATATTAAAGAAATAAATGTATTAAACACTATAAGAAAATGACTTACCCTTGATACGGTCTATAAGATGAAAGAGGTGGAGCGAAGTCTTTGGACACAATGTGTTCAACATGTTCACCAAGAGTAATACCCTTGGAACTAGCGCTATTGCCACTACCTGAACCACTATTAGCAACATTATTTTCTCCGACTGGACTATGTGCTACACCATTTGCTTCTAATCCCTGTAATAAATACAAAATAAAAATCTCAAATATGAAAAATCCACTACAACAGTAATTAAAACAAATGAAATGCTTAAAAATATTTGTAATTCTATACGATGTTCATTCATTTACCTGAAACAGTCTTTCACTAATATCTTTCTTAGGCTCCTTGTCAGCGTTATTATTTAGATTTTCAGCGCTCTGATTGATCTGATGAGTAATAATCGCGTCAATGAGACTCGCTGCGGTCATCGTTGCTGAATCCGCCGCATGTTGATTTGAACTTGAGCCTCGAGAGCTTGATTGCGATGGCGCTTGCTGTGTCATTTGGTGTATGCGCGATGACGTCGCAAAACTAGCACTCATCATACGTGACGCATCTCGTTCAAGCTGTTGTTGATCCCGATAAATTTGAGCCATATGCCGACGTTCCGCTTCCATGCGTTGCTGCAAATAATTCTATTATAAATTAGTTTTACTAAAGTTACTAAAACTAATGAAACCAAAATATACTATAATTATTAAAAGAACTGTATACAAAATATATAATTATATTAATCATTTGAACAAGAAATATACACATATTAAAGTAAATCTTGTCTCAACGAACTTGTTGTATATGTTGTTGCAAATGTTGCTGTTGTCTCAAGTGAGCGTAATCGCGTTGATGTTGTACCATTCGAGTCTCTATGTGTTGCTGTTGCATTTCTTTCTCTCGTTGTTGTTGTATTTCTTTCTCACGATGTTGCACTGCAAGTCTTTCCTGGTGTTCTTTTTCACGTTGTGCCGCCGCGGCTGCGGCTGCTGCTGCCATTTGTTGCATCTCTTTTTCTCGTTGTTGATGAGCCGCGATACGTTCATTGTGCAAATCCTTTTCACGCTGTTGCAATCGGTGCTCTTGCATTTCTTTTTCACGTTGATGATGATGTTGTTGTTGCTGTTGTTGTTGTTGTTGCTGTTGCTGCTGTTGTTGCACGGCCATACGATGTTCCAACTGATGTAGTTCCTTTTCACGTTGCAGTCTATGTTCCTCTTTCTCCCGAATATGCGCAAAATCACGCTCACGATGTTGTTGATGTGCAACAGCCATTCTGTGCTCGGCTTGCTGTAATGCAATACGATGTTGCTCCTGAAGACGCATCTCTTGCTCGCGGAATGCACGATTGTTGTCAACGTATCTGCAAAAAGTTAATTTAAGTTACAAGTCACTTTAAAAGTTACAAAGTTATTAACTTTGTACCTTATTTATTATACAAATCAAACAATATATTGAAATATAAAGGCTGTTAATTTAAATTAGATAACTAATCTTACTAACAGTAAACTTACTAAGCAAAATGTATTAATCAATTAATCATTATTCAACTAATCAATTGAAAAATATATATATTATATAACTAATTAAAGAAATTAATTGAAATTATAGCAAAATAAATATTTTCATTATATTACTTAATTTAAATATTCAATTTAAATAATAATACTAACCGATCCGCCATAAGTCGATCCGCCATAGTTTTGCCGAGACCTTCATGACTACCACTGCTGGGTGTAGGATGAGCAGCATGTGAATGTGGCACAGGAAGACTTGGCTGTTGTACAGCAATGTCCACCAAACTGGAGAAGGCTTCAAGACCTGGCGGCGGTGGTGGGTAGTGCATTGGTTTTTGCGTGTTGTGTCGCTGTATGACACCCTGTCGAGGCTGGGCGTGCGACTGCGGTGGCGGCGGAGGTGGAGTGCTCGCATAATACAGCGTGGATGGCGTCTCGGATTTCACCGGACCGGGTTCATTGGCACCCGGTGCAGAACCCGCATTACCACTGGACGAGCTGCTGCTAGTGCGACCACGTGGATGCATCTGCTGACTTGTGATGTAATCGTTCATAATGATCTGTCGCGAGGACAATTGTTGTTCCATTGTATAACCAACGGGTCGACTTGGATACGCGCTATATTGTCCGCTATGAGTTACAACAATGCCGGGACTTTGTGCGGGTACATTTCCGCTCGTCACTGGAGAATGGCGCATTGAACGATGATAGTCATAGATCGAGGTACGTTTGTCCACGCCGAACGGATGCACAGGCGTGCCTTGAGTTATCGAGCCGCCGGATTCCTTGGGTGGCGGCGGAGGCGCCGCCGAACCACTGCCCCCAGAGTTCGCACTGCCGGGTGGCGTCATTCGCAACAAACCGTCGTACCGAGTGCCGGAAACTGGTGTGCCATGTGTTATAGAGCCACCTAAACATTCAAAACCAATGATTAATATTATAATATAAGGAGACATTTTTATTTCGACAAACTTGATAAACAACACTTTAAAAGCATGCAATATTGTCTAAGTTAATAATTTAATATATTTAATATAATTTAATATAAAATAAAACATTAGATTTATATTTAAGATTTGATTTTAAAGAATGATCAATACTTTTTATTAATATGATTTTTTCTTTGATTTGTAGAATTCACTTTAGTTATTTCTTTTATAAATTAGTAATGCTATTGGTAAAAATCGATAACAATTTGTCTTTTGAACAAATTAAATATCGATGAAATGAAAAGTTATTTCATAAATATCAAGTAATCAACATAGAACGTTCGAAGAAAATTATATCAAATTATTTTATATACTTCATTAAACAAATTGAAAATAAAAAATGATATTACTTATGCAAAAATTAATCTGCGTAATACAATAAACTTTCAATTACTTAAATTTGCACTTCAATCACATTTTGAACTTCAACACAAGTCAGACAAACAAAACAAAACAAAAATGAAAAAATGTGTATACCAATAGACTTCGATTTTTGCTTTCTATTTCTTATTTTCGTTGTCAAATTCTGAAGTACATTAAAAGCAGAATTGACACCTTTATGTGATGCAACGATCGACAATTTGGGTGAAACTTTGGGATGCGGTGGCGGCGGCGCCACAACTTTATTCATCTTCGGTGTAAGTGGAGCCTGAGGTCTTGGTGACGATGAAAACACCAGAGGACTCTTGGCACCTCGACCTTGTTCCGAGTGTGCAGCATGTGGATGATAATAAGCACCAGGTGGTGGTTCAGGTCGATACATCGTCACCGATGGTGACTTATGAATTGACTGCTGCATCGAGTGATTGTATTCCTGCTGTCGTGGCTTTTTGATACTCAAATCTAATGTTCCTTCGGTTTCTCGAACCGTCTGCTGCTGTGTTTGTTGTTGCTGTTGCTGCTGTTGTTGCTGCTGTTGTTGTTGTTGTTGCTGCTGCTGCTGCTGCTGTTGTTGTTGTTGTGGCTGCTGCTGCTGCTGCTGCTGTTGTTGCTGCTGCTGCTGTTGTTGCGATTGTTGTTGCTGTTGTTGTTGAACTTGCATCACAACCAGACCTTCCTTTGAAATAATTTCCGGCGCTTGACTCTGAGACGCTGGTGGCCGCGATGGTGGACAAGGAGTAATTGTAGCTTGCATCTGATCTGTTTTTTTGGCAAAATAAACTGATTAACGAAATGAGATTTTGCGTTCAAAAATATAATTTGTAACTTATATAAATAGTAAAGTAATGTTTACAATTACTTTATACAAATGTATTGTAAACTCGATCATTTGCATGAAACGACGTTTCATTTAATGCGATTTTTATATAAAAACAAATATACAAAGAAAATTTACATACTAAATTAATCGTTTGCAGTGGTAATATTATCGTTTTATTTAACAGATACAAAAGGATGTTTCGTAAAATATAAATATTTTTCACCAAATGTTTTCACAACATAATTAGTTTATTTGAACAACTTTTTTTTGTATTTATTTTACATATTGGATTAATTTAGTGCAGAAATATTTTTAATTTGAAAAAATATTGTACACGAATAATACAAAATTTGATAAACAATTTATATAGTAATGTATATGGGTCATTCCATATGAAAGTTAGAGGTGAATCTGAAAATTAATGTAAAATATTTTTTTTATGATTTTATATCAAAAATAAATCGACACGTATTTTGGCGTTTTTCATTTTGACAAGTATTTTTTGAGTTATGATTTTTTGAAATTATGATCAAATTTTGAAATTATGATGACATCCTTTATTTAAACATATTTTAACAGCTAGTATCATAATAAAAAAAATGTCGTAGTAAGCATTTTCTAATTAAAGTTTCCTCTACTTTTCGAATATCGATAAAAATATGAAATTATTTAATTATAACCTGAAAATTTGCATTTTTTAAATAAACAAATATATATATCTCAAAAAATGCATGATTTATTTTTCTGATTTTTGGACCAATTAAAGAGTTCCTAATGACGAAGAAAATGTACTTTATTTTAAAATGGTATCTTTGATCGTTTCAAAGTTATAAACAAAAACTCACGCTGAGCGCGTGAAGCTTCGCACCGAGCGCAGCGCTTGAAACTGAACGTTATAAAGCTACGTTTAGTTAATAATATAAAATTTAAATAACTATATATTTTTTATTTCTAATTATATATATAAATAATAAAATTTTATTTATAAAGTTAAGTTTTCGATATAATTAGAAATAAAAAATATATAGTTATTTAAATTTTGTATTATTAATATAATATGATAAATTATTAATATAATATATAATAAAGGATGTCATCATAATTGTTGGTTTTGGGAAGTCCGAATAAAACACGCGTATATAATTTCAAATATAAAAGTACTTTATTCTGCGTTTAATCGCGGACGGTTGTGTTGACGATACAAAAGAGACTGAAGTCGAAAATGAAAACATCTAGATATGAAAATAAATAGGGAAAACAGAATAGACAACTTAATAGATAGGTGACCAAATTAGTATGAATAATTTAATTTCCAACAATAATTTCAAAATTTGCTTATAATTTCAAAAAATCATAACTCAAAAAATACTTGTCAAAATGAAGAACGCCAAACTACGTGTCGATTTATTTTCGCTATAAAATCATAAAAAAATATTTTACATTAATTTTCAAATTCACCTCTAACTTTCATATGGAATGACCCATATAAATAAATGTTGATATATTGAAATATTTAACTTCTATTTTGAATGAAAAAATGTATTTTTGGAAAAAAGCAATAGTTTGTCGTCAAATTGGAAACAAATTTTTTATTTGTTTCCAATGAAATAACAATTTTTTTCTAAAATATTCTTCAAGTTTCATTTACACTGTATATTTAATTAAATAATCTAAAAAGACATTTTCCCTTACAATAAAATTGTTGTATTGAATAAAAAATAAACAGAAAGCGGAATGATGTATCTACGAGTAAATGAAACGTCATATTTTCACATACATTTCGTTATTACTTTAAATACTGTTATTTGCTACTTCGTTATTTATTTTTTAAAGTAAATAACAATTTTTTTGTCATTGAGATCCTCTATTTTTATATTTTATACGAATTACATTTTACTTATTACGACAAACTGTTTTAATATAATTGTATTATTTATTTTAATATTAAATTTGTATATATCTAAAGTTTCATTTAAGAAAAAAATATAAGATAAATGCACCAGTCATCAGAAGGTTAAGCCCCAGTTATCGAAAATTTCTGTCAAAATATGTTTTTGATAAATAATTATAATTAAATATTAAATTATTATAATTCGAAAACGGTTCTCAATTGCTTCTCATTTTATAAGCTTTTATCAGGCATGTAATAAGTATTAAACGCATTTTTTCAATTTTCTAAAATGCTGTTTTACGTATTTGACATTTCCGATTATTGGTACATTCCAATATCTGTTGTATTTACGTTATTTTCTTATTTTGTTTATTGTTAATAATAGCACAAAAATAAAAAATATAAATAATACATTGTATACACTATTTTCGTATTAACAGTTTTTTAAATGATCGTTACGAAAATAATATTTTTATTGATAAAATGGATAAAAGATAAGAGATATTTTTCTATTTCTACGTAACTTTTTACAGCACTTTTTTTTTTTCATTTGTGAATAGTTGTTAAAATATTAGATAAGCAAATACAGAAAGAATAAATAAAATTACATTTTTCTGTAAAATGTAGCAAAACTACGTGATTCTTGATATATTTTTAAAAAATAAATAATGAATGGATGATTCTCATTTATTTACTTTGTATCTTTATTTTTAGTTAGTATAAATCATAAGTTTTTAAACATCTTTTTTTTGTCTTGCTTCTTTCGTCTAGTTTCAATGAAACTTTATATTTTACAGTTAAATAAAAATGTTGATTTTTTAAATAAAATAAATAAATAACTTTAAAGTAGAACTTACTTATTTGCTGCGGCGATTCCGTAGGAAGTGCCGGTCGATGACTATGCAACGGACCGGAAACAACCGACAGCGTAGCAAGATTGGTATCTCGCGTAGCAATGGAGGCGCTCGAGACACTTGCGGCGGACTTCAACATCTGGGTGTACTTATCGCCAAGAGGATTATTGTCGCCTTGCAAGATGCTCGATATCGTAGGTGCGCCGGAATTGACTGTGACCGAGGAAGTCGTAGTCGTGGCTGGACTATTGGGATGTTTCTTCAGTTGCATTTCTATAAAGCCAAGCATCAGATCCTTGACAGTGAGTGGGTTTGCATTGCCGGGGATGGACGACGGCGATGGAACCGTGGTGGGTTGTTGTTGAGGCGTCGGTGGCGTCGATTGTGTCGCTTGCGTCGACATGGTCGAATTATTGACGCTAGCGTTTGTTGAAGACGTTGTCAATGTCACTACGACGCTGTTCGACTCCAAATCGGTACCACCCTGACCCTCGTCCGCCGTCTCCTGGAACAATCAGCGGACCTCTATCAGACGGCCCTCTCACGCGCGGAGAGGCGACGTGGGCTCCAAAATGACAAATAAACAAACCAAAAGCAAGGCCACAGAACAAAATTAAAAGTTCTGGATTTGGACACGGAAGTGGTTTAATAGGATGGAATACTGGATTAGGGGCTTCATTCAGAAGCAAATTATGACTTATATTTATAACTTAATAATTAATAATTTAATTATGTTCCTTAATGTAAAAATGTAAAATCAATATATTTTTTACTAAAAGCTATATCAAATTTAAGAATTGAAATATTTTTGATTGACTTGTTTTTCTATATAATGAAATAGTTTAAATGTTAAGATAGCAAAAGAACTGATAAGTCTTACCGTGGCGGAACTATCATAATCTTCCTTATTGCTAGCAGTTGAACCAACAGTTGTGGACGGAGGTTGTAAGGATGAGGCGATTGTTGTTGGTGGCACCAACGATACTACCGCCATCTCCGACATCTTATCAGCAGCCACTTTATTTTCCACTGGTTGTGGATAAGTCGTCGATATTGCCGTCGGATTTGACGAAGAGGATGTCGATGCGCTTAGCGTACTGCTTGAAAGCGTATTCGCAGGACTTCCGGCTGACGCCGTATCACTTGAATCGTGCACCTATTGGAGAAAAGTGACCAAAACAAACAATAAATTTCAATTCATTCTTTTTGTTTTCTTTTTTTACATTTGTAAACATTTAGTTTATAATTTGTAAAAATAATCAAATGATCGAACTTAAATACAAGAAAGAAGCATTCCTTGAATGAATTTATTTGTTGATTAATAATATTAAATCATATGAAATTATATAAAACGTTGTTTTGACTAAAACGTGATGAACAAAAAGAAACACAAATAAAAATGCCATACAGCCAATTCGTCACAGCTACTGGTGCTACTGCCACTTTCCTCCTCATCCGTAAGACATGGTCTGCGTTCTTCTCCAAGAGACTGATAATATTCAGCCACCACCTGATCTAAGCCAAGCTTCTTACGGTAAGTCAGGTAGTAGTTTTTGCAGTGATGACTCGATTTGCCCGGTATACTCTCAGATACCTTGGTCCAATTAGTACCGTTCTCTCGAAGTGCGCGCTTCAAAAGTTCGAGCTCTTCGTCCGACCACTGACGGGCTAAATCGCCGCCAGTTTCGTCCGCGGTTTCGCCACTTCCGGACAGATGCGGCGCCAATCGACGTGAGATTCGATTGAAACACGCTGAACAACATTTCGTCGTGTTGCTTGGAATTTCTGTTGCATACAAATTAAAATCATTACTTTACAATATAAAACAATTCTGATATACTTTTTTTTATTATTATTAATTCTGCTTTCCTTTTAATGTTAAACAAAATAATATTTATTCAATAGTGAAGTACAAAATACACTTGTTGTCTATGCTGCTTTGAAAAATAAACTAATTATTTCGATTTTAGATAAACTCTTAAAATTCAAGTAAGATTTATAATTCTTACGGAATTCTTGTATGACTGGATCGCGAATTTCCGGCGGAAGTTCGAGCCACTTAGCGGGTAAGGCTCGAAGTCGTTTAACCCGGGTCTTGCTGTTGACGTTATTAAGATTCGGGCATCCGGGAAGTGGACAGCTTGTGTATCGTCCTCGCACAGCCTTGCAACGGCATGTATTGCATACACGCGCACCCGTGGCAACTTGTTCCTCGCGCAGTCCATAAAGTGTTGCCTGGCTTCGTAACAAGGGTCGACTTTGATTCGCACCTTCCACCGAACTCTGACAAACTGAGCACGTGTGTGTTCCCACTGTCTGCTGCTGTTGCTGTTGTTGCTGCTGCTGCTGCTGCTGTTGTTGTTGTTGTTGCTGCTGCTGGCGGCTTGCACAATCTGCAAAAGAGACACAAAAATGAGAGAAAAAGAATGTTAAAAAACCGATAAAAAACATTAGCAATATGAAAATTGAATCTTTGATGCGACTCATTCGACAAATGGAAATCGCGATGGTATCGCGAAAAAGCAATTACAGATAGGCGGCAAAGGGTGCCGGCTAATTGAATATTTAAAGACAATATATGTGTGTGTGTGTGTTGGCAAACGTTCGATAAATCAAAAGCACGCAACTGTCAAGCATAAGAGCAACCCATTGACAACGAATCTTTCCCGAAGGACTCTGGTTCTCCATATATTAGCTTCTATTCAATAATTAATAATATTGTAATTAAGCTTTTCGCTACAATTACGCGCCATTTATATTATCATTAATTAATTTGCTCATTAACGAAATTAACTCATTAATATTTTATTAGTTAATGAAATCAATGTATAATTGTACATTCCAAAATTTCCATTCAATCTATATTTATGTTAAGGTTTATGTTTCATCAGCATTAATTTGCCTTCAATTTGGTAAAACAAAAATCAAACTAATTGTTAAATATTGTCTAAGAATATGATATACAACAAAGAAAGGCAAAACAAAAAGAGAATTAAAAACTTAAAAGGTATTCTTTCCTTTCGGAGAGCTAATAATCAAATCGTTGTCGGACAAATTCACAAAGCTGTTTTTTAAAGTGATAATAAATAAGATTAATGGGCGTATAATGATGAGGCTCACTGGTCTGCGGGAAAACGTTATAATAAAATAAAGAGGAGAGAGAAAAAGAAAAAAAAGCCAAGATAGAACGAGAAACAGAATAATTACAGAGAGACTGCTCGTTAACTAATTAGGGATAGCCAATTAAAAAGTTTCCGCTCATCCCACAGGCCAGAGACGATTTTCATGCTCGTTGAAAATGTTTCTCCGTTTTACTATGTAATAAAATATTCAAAAATTCACAGTTGAAATTGTTCAAAAGGTATTTGCCGTGTGCGGCAGAAAAAAATGAGGGGAAAAGGATAGGATAAAACTATATATAAAAATATGATACAAAAAATGAGGAAAGAAAAAAATACAATAAATTAGTTAAAATGATTGAATAAATGTTATTATTGAAACAACGTGGAATGACAAGGAAATAGAAACATACACCAAAATTAAAGTGTCTTCCTTTTGTGCATTTAACTCGTCAAAGTTTTTTTTCTCTCTAATTTTTTTCTATTTCTTTTCGTGTAAAAAAAGTGACATAATTATTCGCCGAAATTGTGAATGAATAAAAAGTTTTATTCGAGATATTATTATATTTGCCAAATAATAAACTAACATAAACAAAATGATGATATATTTTGAATTCATCCAACAATTTCTATACAAAAATTTCTGTAATAAAATTAATGGGGAACAATGTTAATATTACGACAGAGTAAATAAATATTTAGCTGTATAATTTAAATTGTTTAAATAATTGAGTAATTAAATATCATTTTGGAAGGACAGAAAAAAGTAATTTGTAAGATAATAATTTCAGTTGAATTAACTAACTACACTCTATTCATTTTTATCCGCCCGCTATTGTTAAATTGCGACCGGATAATCAGTGTCAATGTGCGTAGTCATTACAATCATAATCAGTGTGCGTAATAATTACAAATTGTTTCCTAATTATTAATTTGTCATATAATAAATTATGAGAACACAATGAAAATACACTTTACCAATTGACTTGGAGTAATATTACAAATTGACGTGATTTCCCAAGCGAAATAGTATATGCATTTGCGCGTTTTGACTATAAAATGTAAATTGCTCAATTATAAACGTTTAATTTGATTGAAAGAATGACGTATGAAGTTTATCTATCACTTTGATCTAATTTGCACAAAATACAAAAATCCAAAATTATTTTTTACATCGATAATTCTGATGTTATTAAATGTAATGAAAATTACAAAAAAAAAAACAACGTTTTTACATGGCCCACATTTCATCAAGCATTGAAAGATAAAAAAGGACAAAAATAAGTAAAAGAAAAAGAGAGAGAGAGAGAAAGCGAGCAGAAAATAAAAGTTGCGAAGTCGCTCGATAGCAGCCCTTGTAAAATATTCACAATATACTTCTTGTTGCCGCTTAATTAGCACGATTTTGCGCGCGTTCCATTTGATTCGTTTGTTTAGCGGGCGGTTCATTTTCGCTGTTTCGCAAATAAAGAGCCAAATGGAGTAAAAACGTCAAACGACGAAAGATGAGGAAATTCATGCGAAATTACGTTAATTTGTTAGCAGACTTGAAAAGAAATGTTGCTTTTTTAACGGTTCCATATACAGAGCGCAATTTCATCGTTTTATACGGAAAAACGCCTGTACTAATTATAAGATGAAAATGTTTCTCAAATAATAACGTGATTTTTAACCATTTAAAAAAATGACCACATTAAATTGTGAATATACTATATATATTTTATATGAATATATAAAAAATACCATGAAAAATGCTTGTTTTATCTGGTAAATGCCTACGTAATATCATCGGTTCTGAAATAGTTGCATGCAAGAACCGAACATACAATTCTAAAACGATAAAGTTTTGCGCTCTGTGTGCAAAAGGCCATAATAGACAAGTTTTTATTCTAACAAACTATGTATAATATTTTATATTAATCATCATTTTCTGCAAAACTGCATATTTATTTAAGTTATTTTTAATTAATGTTTAATTAACCATTTTTATTTGTAGATATATAAATTATATTTGATAAAAGTTAATTAAAAAGAAGAAACAAGTTTATGTAATTAAACTCAATTTTGCAAAAGTTTGACTGAATGCGGGGTTGTTAATTTAATTAAATTTACGGATAAAGTGGAAAAATATATTAATTTGAGATACAACATTCGTAATTAAAAATCGTTGTCTTGTTGTCCCTTTAGTAAACTGCTGATCTTATTTGCGTTGTCGTCTATGGTTGGTTCGTTTGTACAACATAACACACCAGTTAAAGGGAATATTTGATTGACTAAATTCGTCGGGAAAGGGAGAGCTTTTGAATCGTCGATTATATCAAGATAATGCCTATGCCCCATGGCAATGTAATCCGTCGATATCAGCCAATTATCGCGGCTTTTCGGCAGACTTCCACTTCCCCTTGTCAACCTTTTGACATTGCTTTGATACTTTTGCTATCTTAATTTATCATAACTAAAAAAATATTTGATAGAACATTGCTAAAAATATAAATAAAAATATCATTTTTCTTTATAATTAAGAACAAAATATATCCACATTATTGATATAATTATTATTTGGGTATTCCATAATATAAATCTAACATCATCTATCATGCTGAATTAGCACATTATTTTTTTTCTGTTTTGGTATTACTTGAATAACAGCAGTTAAATATTTAATAACTAATTTTATAATTGACTTTCACTTAACTTTGAATGTGTTTCATCAAATTTCTTATATATTCGATTTAATATATAATTTCAATGTCTACGTAGATACATACGTACATACATTTCACAGCAGTTGGTCGACGCTTGCAAAAACGCTCGCGGGCATCGTTTTTGTATTTATGTATTTATGAGATTTGCGTTTCGCCGAGGAAGAAGCAAAAATGATTAAATGTAAACAGGCCGTCCTTATGCGCGTCGCGAGGGGGCACCATGATCAAGAACCCAACGGCCTTCATCTTCAATGATTTCCCCTTTTTGCAAACACTCGCGTCATTTTTCCACCGACTGCTTAAATTCAATGTCTCAACTACCTTCTTCTCTCACAGTAATTTTCATTTTATTTATATTTTAGTCGATTAACTTCATCAAGTAGTACATTTTCATGATCCCATTTCGACAATTTATTCATTGCTTTTAATCAATCAAATTTATCAAACATCCTAAACAATTTTGGAATTATAAATAAATTCTATAAAAACAAACATTTTAATATAACTTTTTCTTATTTAAAAAAAAGTAAATAATAAACAGATTTAATAAAGTTGAGAAATTGTGGAAATTAAAAACAAAGTAAAAAAATGACAAAACTAAAACTCGATTTTGAAACAATTTGTATATACGATGAACTGAATTGTAATTGAAAAAAAAAACTTAGCTTTGATGGCAACGCATATCGCAATGTAAACACGCGTTCGTTATGGTGCTCCACATCTGATTGCCGTGACGGTATTATGATTCGACTGTGCAAATAACATATGTCAATTAAGGCTAGGGAGAGAGACGAAAGCGCACGATCGTATAACCAGGAACCGTCCGTAAAACGCATCGCGCAAATTCGTGCTCATGAACAAACCATGCGTTTAACAACTACTCACTTAAGCGTTGATTCCGGCCGTTTTAGCGTGTGCGGGTCACGTATCAGCAACCCCAAAAATTGTTTGCTTTCATTTTTGCAAAACTTAAAATTTCTTCTATTTTCCGTTTAAATTATATATATTAATCTCGTTCAATAATTAATATCATTTTGATTGATTCAGTTCAGATTTAAACATTGTTTCGATTCAGTTTTATTGGACATTTTACAAGTCCAATTTTTTTTATTGAACTTTGATTTTGAAAATACTTTCAAATATATTGTAATTTAATTGAAAACACAGGCACAGAATAAAAATGATTAAGAGTCAGTCCATGTCAATTCAACAAATTTGATATAGCTCAAAAATTGCAAATAGTTTCTAAATTTAGTTTCAAACAAATCCCTATACTTTTTTTTTAATTAGTTGGAATTTATGACATGGAATTACTCTAAAAATTACATTTACAATATTTATATTGCAAAAAAACACTTTTCGTTAATTTAAATTTAAATATCAAGATTGTTGGTTTTAAAAGAATATAAAAATGCATGATTATACAAGTGTTTATTTTATAAACAAATCAATTTAAACAAGTGAAAAAACTATTTCTATTGAAATGAACAAAAAAAAAAAAATGTTCAACTTTGTGTTTAGTTTAAAAACCAATGACAACTGCAACGCACTTTACATGAAACGATAAGTGATCAAGTTCGCGATTGATTGCAATAGTGTGTTATACAATGGCAGCATTATTTGTTCAAATAAAATCAACGCGTAATATTATTCGGTATTGATAATATTGAATGTTGCTTTGTGAGTAAAGTTATTAAATTTGGCTATTGTTTAGTCGTGATTCAGCGTGGATTAGCGTTAAATATTCGTTCATTGAGTAAATGCATCGACGATCGATGGATAATTTATAATTAGTTTAATTAACTGCTAATAAATGTTTACGATATTAAAGTGCATGCACGTTTATTAATTAGCCGCGGAACAAGAATGTTTATTATTTGTAAATACTCTTGGAAATATTATCCGGGTGTGCTCAATTTAATTCGAGTGATGAGCGACAAATACATGAGTTAAATAACAAAATTCGTCAAACGTCGCACACGAAATGCTACGGTTGCGCGTTTGCGATTGCTTTACCATTAATTAATCATGCCGATTCACGTCAAACGTGATTTACTTTTGATTTTAGCTTAATATCATTATGTAATTAAGCACTTTTTTGTTTATCCATCATTTAGTGTTTCATTTATGTTTTTCTTTATTATTCTTGTGTGTCAATTGAATGTGTTGATACACCAATTTTTATTAACAATCATTGCCTAATTTGTTTGCATTGAAAAAAGCAAACTTGTTTTTAAATTTCGAGTTACTAACGTAAATTGATTATATTATAAATTATATGGAATAATTAAACATTCGAATTACACAACAATTTCACTCCAAGCTGTGTGAACACATATTACACTGAGTTTGATTTTAAGGACGTTATGTCGCCGCAAGCTAGTCAAAATAAGTACTGTAATCAAATTACTATAAATATCATAAATGTACATTTTGATTAAATCCAAAATACATAAAAATTATAATTATTTTGTATAGCATTACTATTAATTAAAAAACGTATATAAAATTAAAAAAAATAAATATAAGTATGTTATTTGATTAGTTTTGTGACTAATTTCAAATGTTAATAACAAACGTCAAAATTGAAAGCTGACAACGTTAGTATATAAATTGTATAATTCATTATTTTGAAATTGAATTGATCTCGCAATATATATTCCCATAATAGTCTAATACTATTGTCAAATTACGTTTTAGATAATTATTCAAAAATACGACGCTGCCACATTTTTTCGAACGTTCAAATTATTTCAAAAGGTTACCTGTCATTCGAGCATTATCAAATTTGCTAGTGCAACTATTTTATATTTGCAATAAGTTAATGGAACTATCGTTAAGCTACTAACTTTTTAATATGGAATTATTCATTAATTAATAAGCTGTTCAACAAATATATTTTTATTTTTTCATGAAATCATTTACATAGAGAAAATTCGCTCCAAAGTATAGATTAGCCTACTTTGCCATATAATGTAATGCATTTTTATGGATTTTACTTTTCCAATTACTATTCGAAATGATCGATGACCTATACGAAAAAAATTATTAAAAAATTCCGAATTCTTTAAAGTTTAAAATACATTAAATATTATTTGTTTATCTAATAAATGCTTATGGCTATAGCACGTCCTTAATGCAGCAAATCTCATATTCATAAAAAAAATACCAAATTTTCGACATTTGCTGTATAGTATCGTATTTATATATACAGAGTCATACTGCATTATATATGTCATATTAGATTAAACAAAAAACTAAGCTTATATTAAACATATTCTAACGGATGTATTACATTCAATTTGCATTCTTCTGAATAATTAAATCATGGTAACTAATTTGTTAAACAATTAAATGTATATACAAAATTGCATATAAATAGATTATTTACAAAGAAATATAAAAAATTATTTATAATTGCCAGCAAAAAGACCCGGGAGAAAGTATTTATTTTGTATCTGTATTTGTTTGAGAACAACAAAACGAAAAATGAAGGATCGTTAAAAAGTGCTACCTCGAAGATTCAAGCGAGCGGTTATAATTGCTTACGCAGTGCAAGTTGTGTTAATCGAAATTGACCGATACGACATAATTAATAGAAGATTCGTAGCCTCGCGCTAATGCGATAGTTACATTAGTTACGTTATAACCGTAACGTACATAATCCGTTGTTTGCCGAAGTGAAGAGAGAGAGAGAGAGAGAGAGGGGGAAAGCGAAATAGAAAGAGAGAGAAAGATATGTATATATAACGTTAAATTCGACTGCATCAGTCTGTACGAAAGGAGGAATCATCGGTTGAAGAGTAACGAGGATGCGAGAGATTGAGGGAGATGAAGAAAGAGCGGGATAGAGACAGAACAAGCCGTCCGTTACAGATAGCAAGAGCATTAATTGGGATTAAGTAAATCAAGACGCTAATTAGCTCGGTCGCTTCCAACTCAGCAGTCAACCTCTATAACGGCCTTCCCAACCTGTTCCTCCATTTAATTTCACCACCAATTTACTCCCAGCACAGAGCCAACTTTCCTCACAAACACACATACATGTAATACATACCTCAACTTGCAAAAGAGAGAGAGAGAAAGAGACAAAAATATGCATATAGAAAAGGATGTCGACAAAAACTGCTTTTACAGTAGAAATCAAAAAGCAGCGAATACTTTTAATTGGAATATAAATCTAAAATATTAACTAATTAGGTATAAAGTGTGAAGTGATTTAAAGATGTTGCAGGTGGCTACCCTCTTTGTCTGAAGTGTACACACCGGGGATAATAACGTCAAAAATGTTTGTCGAGTGTGCCCAGCTTTGACAAAAGGAACGAGTTTTATACTGTAAATAGGTTTTCGTGCTAACTAAAGGCCAAGTGAGAATTCTTATAATTTTCAAGGGCTGATAACGAGTGTTGACTTGAATAATCAAATGTTGCACCAATTTATTATTATTATTATTTGTATTTAATAATTATTAATTGATTAAAATGAAATAAACTATAAAAACATTTTTTCAATTGGAACACAACAATTTGGACAGGAAATCGGATACCACTCTTGGCTAATCAATGGTTCAATAGCGTTGATGTTTAAAACTAAAAAGAAACAAGAAAGAAGAAAAAACGAAAGAAAACGAAAACAAAGGGAATCGGCTAATAAAGAGCCAGGTTCGTCAACAAAGGAAAGGGGATTAAAGACAGGTTCTGTTTTGATTGAACTGTCACGTACTCAATCGCAAAGGGACTGGGACATTGCGTTGTGGATCTTGTCGTTGCTGTCGTGGTTGATTTTGAGCTTAACCGTGCGGAGCAGTATCGGAACGAGGGAGACAACGGGATTTCAGCAGTTCTCTTGGGAAATGTGCGTAATCGCCGTTTCTATTCAGCACTGCTTTCTCCGAAGTGTTTGTTTATCGTGGTGCGAATGTCACGACGATTACCATAGATGCACCAGGGATGACTATTTAAATATCGTTACACTTGTTGTTTCATGGATATTAGAAATTAGCACTGCTTCGCGTCCAGTCGTACAGATTATATGGATAAATATTCAAACTTGATTTGATATTCATCATAATTATAAGAGAGTTTCATTATTTTCACATTAATAATAATAATTTAATGATTTCTGCATAAAAATGATTTTATTCTACGATATAATTCTAATAAACAATTTTGTTGATAACAAATTGATTGAGTTTATCATTACATTAATTTGAAGTATTTAACGAAAAGTTCAAAGTTATGTATTTGTTGAACAAATCTATTCTTTATATTGCAAAATTATCTTACGAAATCTTCTAAAACTTCATGTAATTTTCCAATAAGTCATTAGAACAGCACTCATCAAAACCCATTGTCAGTCAACAATCAAACGTCAAATACACAGATTTTCATCAGCTAAAACTCAAAATTAGCATAGTCGCACGTGAAAAACAGTAAAATTAATTTTTGTAATTGTTTCTCAGCATTAAAGAGAACAATTTTTGTCATATTCGCAGTAAAGCAATAGAATTACAGAAAACTGTAATTCGAGTCGAGTCGAGAAAGTTGCATATTAACGACAGAAAATTAAAATATTATTGTATTTACGTAGCGTTGGTTGTATTGTCAAAAAGGCGTATCACTCAATTTGCCATCATCATAAGAGAAAGAGATAAAAAAGATAGAACTGAAGCAGCGAGAGCAAAATAAAGCAAAATTAAATGTAACCTGAATTATAAACGTTATTATACAAATACAAGAATACGAGTAAAGAAGAAGAGTTGGGGTTAATTTGATGAAAAACAATGCCAGGGACTGCAAAAGGCACACAGGATTACTCTCTTCGCAAGGATCTCTTCTAATGAAAACGAACAAACAAAGTTCGCGAAATTTGCGCAAATAGGCAAATTTATTATCATGTCGAGTCGCGGATTTCAATGCACCAGTAACTATCTCTCGAAACGTATCTCCCGCGTAGAATATATATTTTTCTAAATTTTACTTTTTCATTAAAATTTAAGTTTCTTTCGATTAAATTATTTACCGAAAACAAATTTCTTCACTCTCACGATAAACTCAAAACCAATAGAATATTTTGTACAAAAAAATGTCAAAAGATGATATTTAATATTTAAATTGAAATAAAATGAAAAAACTGAAGCGCTTATAATAATTTACAAAATGTTATATATTTGAATGTGAATAATAAAATTTGAGTTATAAAAGTTGTAAACAAAAATGTGTTCATTGGATGAACTATTTAATTGGACAAATTTTGTCAATGTAGTATCCAAAAAATTTCGGCAGCGGCATAACAGTTGTATCACTATTCGTAAAACAAATAGAAAAAAAAATGATTGAAGTACAAATCGAGGATATGAATCTATGGTGCATAAATGGTGTGGATAAAGAAACGCGCGTACCATCGTCAGCCAATCTGGAGGCCGCGAGGGCGGAACCCACCCCCCAGAATGGCAAAGGGGTGGGAGCGAAAGCCAGCCGAATCGCGGCTCCTGGCGTTCAAATCACAGTCGTTGCATACGTCGTAATGACATCGTTACTGTTAAGATCGAGTGCACCAATTGGTACAAAATAACAAACATATCAACAACAATATCAATTCAATTATCATCGACATTGATTTTAAGACAGCAATTATTTTATTAAAAATTCAACATTCTATGATTTAACATCAAAGAATGACAATACTAAAGTGTTTGAAACGTCAGATGGTCTATTATGAGAAACGAAAGACTGCTGCGTAGATGAGAATAAAAGGATTTATTGTGAATTAGGGATATGTATAGTTTGTATAGAGCATGGTTTGGCGCCGAGGAGAGTTATCCTCGGTTGGACCGACTAACTCCGCCGGATATCGTGGTTCGCGTGGGAAACCAGGGCGAACATCAATTCGTTGCTCACAAGGAAGTTCTCGCGACACACAGTGGCTATCTTAAGGCACTTTTGGCAACATCCGCTGCCACTTCTGCCAATGGAACTTCTACCCTCGACTCGAATATCACTTCGGTCTCAGTGTCCTCCGTTGGTAATTATATTTTCCTACATTGCAGCAAAACATCTTTTTTGATTTTTCTTTTAATCGTGGTGATAAGTTATGAAATAATGATTTACAGGTGGCGAAGCATTTGCTCCTCTGTTGAATTACATGTACACGGGTCGTTTGGAAGTGACGTCGGAAAATATTTACAGTATTTTGTTAGCGACGCATTTGTTGCACATGCCAGGAGCTCTGGAGGAATGTCGACGAGCTCTGTTGCGACTTCGAGGACCACCGACATTGCCACTGTCAACACCGTCTGCCCCAAACAGTAACATCTTGAGACCAGTACCCAACAGACTAGTGGCACCCTTTTGTTGGCCCCAGCCTGGACTTTATCCAGGCTCCATTGGATTACCACATTTGAACCATCTGCAATTACCACCGACCCTTCCTGTACTGTCTCAACCAATATTACATGATACTGGAACTGTTCCTTACAGGTGTTTAATTGAATTTTGTTTTAATTGAAATGATCACATTTTAATTACTGAATAATATTCTAATAAATCACTGAATGATTTTCAGTCTACGTAGGCCTTCGTCTCCTAGCTTCTGTTTGCAGCGACCTTTACGATCACGTTCTCCATCACCGAATCAACGAGCAAGTCACTCAATAGCCGAGGACCCGGATCAAGAATCGTCCCGTCCAAGTTGTCGCACGGCAACGAAAACCCGATCGCCAAGTCCCTCAGACACGAGTGAACACGTGTCGGTGACCGACTTGGATCAGCCGGGTCGCAGTCAGACTCGCTCGCGTTCCAGCAACAGCCGTCGTTCGGAAACTCGTACCAGCAGCGATGTCATCTTGGACGTAGCCTGCTGCGATGGACCCATTAAATTTCATCGAGTTTTGAATGAAAATTATGCTGCGCCATCTGGTGCCCCTCCACTCAAGCAACCGCGAGCTTGTCTAGAGGAAGACACGTCGAGCGAAAACGACGAGAACGGTCGTCCGGACAACGATCCGGACTCGGAATCACGATCGGGCGCTCGCAATTACACGTGTAAGTATTGCAAGCACACGTTTAAGTCACAGTATTGTTACAAAAAGCACGCGAGACGACATCTATTTTCCACGGATGTTGAAGCCGCAGCAGCAGCGGCGGCGGCTCAGCCATTAACAAATGATGATAAGAAGAAAGAGGATAAGCTTTCGGACCTAAATGTGCAGTATTATCCGTGCAAAATTTGCGGCAGTAAATTTCCCAGTTACTATTTTGTGCACAAACATCGCAAGCTGTGTCATTCGAATGCCGAGGATTCAAGCAAAAGTGGCAGTGTTGGCGAGGAAATTGGCACAGTGCAACAGAATGCGACCGAATCTGTGGACTCAAAGTGATAGTGATTAATTAGTGATGAGACAATGAACTTTGTCGATTAATTCAGCGAGAAAAACAGTATGTTAATAAACAATGTAATAAGACATTGAAAATACACATTTATAATTAACGATCCAATTTGTCTGCTAATTATTTGTTTAGTTTCTGCCCTGATTGAATGATTATATGATTTTCATTTGTTCAGTTTATTAAAGATATTGATCATCTTTTTAGTTATAATGATATATACCGAACAAATATTTATTTATTTATTTAGAGTGATTGTTTATGCATTATTCAATTTGAGAATATTGCTTGTAATATTTTATGCATTGTGATTATACATACCATTTGTATTGTAAAATAATTTCAAAATAAATTATAAACAATTTTAATATGATAAATTATGACAAAAAACTTGAATTAATTTAAAACATTTACACTTATTTCAAAAGCGCAATCTAAACTAAATAAAATGATATATACTTTTCTTTTATCAGATTGAATATATTTTTGATTCAGATTGAATATTTGAAGAATCGAATTGTTTCACTTTATGCTTTGTTTAAATTTTACACATATAACTTAAAAACAATATTACTTGTATTAAATTAAAAGGACGATTTTTTTGCTATAGTTTATCTTTGTATCAGCTGTTTTAATAAAGTCACTTTATTCAGTTTATATCAATGTCCATTTGCGCTACGTTTCGAAAATGTATTTTTTTTTTATTTTATAAAATAACCTTTTAACAAATCACTAGAATAAAATTCAGTGAATAATTTATCAAACATACGTAACATTTTTTTTCAATTAATCTTTTGCAATGCATATATATAGCTGTATTCATATTCCAAAAAAATTGCTCATTCAAAAAAACGCAAAAATTAATTTTTATGAACCACGTTTCTTTTACATCAAATATATTTTTTAATAATTAAATAAACCGAATTTTGACATTTTTACTATGTCTATAAGTTTTCTTGCTTTGAATGGAAAAATTCGCAATTTCGTAAGCAATTATTAAGAGCACCCAAAATCTTAACATGCTAAAATATTTATAACCTTCACGTAATATGATTAAGTTATCAAACAAGCATGTAAACTCTCGCTTGAATATTTTATCCGGCAAAAATAATCCCAGCGTTTATTCTTCATCTACAAAGACAACAACGTTCCCCTGAAAGCACACGCGTCTAGAAACGCACACGAGCATCAATATTTCCCTTTATTTCGTTTTCAATCCAACATTTTAATCCAATTCCAGCGTCCTGTAACAATTATTTGCGTAGCAGTTGTACGTACATGAATTTTACATACACTTTGCAAACGCGCAACACATGTTTATGAAATATTGCAACATCTTATGAGTAACTGCTGCATTTTTTATTTCTACCCAAATTATTAAATATACAATAATCGATCATACGTTAACTAGAAAAGCAAGAGAATATCTCTTTTTGTTGTTGTAAAGTTGAACATTTCAAACTTTTTATCCAAAGGATTAATATATTAAGCTTATAATTGTTTCAAAAAAAGTTCAAACTATAAATTTTGGTCTTTTTTTATACTTTATTTTTATAGTAAAATTCCCAAAAAAATATAACTTTACGTTTTTTAACCATTCATTTTTTACTTTAATTCTGAATTAAAAAATATAAAATGAAATATATTAACAAGTAGTAAAACAGGAGAAACTAATCTAAAAACGAGGATTATTTAATATGAAAACGTTGCATCGTTGTTCGAAAATAACGAATCAAAATAACTGAACTTTAAAGGCAAAATCAAACCTAAAGTTCGGCTGAACTTTAAAGACAAAATCAAACCTAAAGTTCGGCTTATGTTTAAAATTACAATATTTTCGTCGCAATGATTTATTTTTCACTTGACAAAAATAAAACACACAATGGCTCGTTGTGTGCTTATTCATCGAAAGCGTAAATAAATGTTAAACAATGCCTTGGAATACGCGTATGATTTCGTTGCATTTTATTCCCCTGTATGTAATACATCACAAACAATTTGCATCATGTATAAATACTTTTTTGACGATGGTGCAACAAAATTTGAAAATATTAAAAAAAAGGAAATAAAAATACGTGAACAAGTATATAAGCCAACAATCCAACGAACCGAATGAAATGAAATGCATTTAACAGTAAAAATTGTACATTTACGCAAAAGCACATTGAAAATCGCGTGATTCGACTTACCAATGGCGTCGACTGTCTGCGCTTCCTCGTCGCTCGTCTCCATCGGCAAAAATAACATATCATGCATGTCCATCTTCTTATCTTTCGCGCGACCGCTGTTCGTCGTATTTGCACTCACGTTTCCGGACTTTTTCTTCTCCTTCTCAGTCTGAACATTGGCTGTGTTCGCTGATCCAATACTTGACGAAGACAACGCACTTTTTCCTTCAGATCTAAAAATGAAAAAAGAACGAAAACTTTAATTAAAATTACTAGAAAACTATTATATGAGTTTTATAATTAAAATAATGCTAATAATAATTACTTAATACTTAAAACAAATTTTATTTAGATTTATTTTATTATTTTTTAAATATATTTAATTATTTGAAAGTTCATTAAACCAAAATAATTTATTGCGTTTCACTTATTACAAATTCGACATATCATAAAACAAAATATTATGATTTTTACTGTTAATATCTTGTAAAATACAAATCAAAATATAACAAAATAAAATATTAAATTGTGTAATAAATATTTTAAACATTTTACAACAAATTTTTAACTTTTAAATTATACTAAAAATGCAATATATTGTCTTTTCCAATATAATTAATATATATAAATATGAAAGTTTGTTTGTTTGATTGTTCGAGCATCACGCAAAATCTACCGAACCGATTTTGTTAAAATTTTGAGAGCAACTAGCTGAAATCCTCCAAAGTGCCGTAGGCTATATAAAATTGCAATATATGAAGTAGTTTTAGAAAAAAAAATTTTTCCAATTTTGGAAAAAATTTGTCCAAATCGAAAGGGGGTTGTGGGGGTGGGGGGTTGTCAGGGGGTTGTTGGGGGATCAATAAATATAAATAAAATTAAATTAAAAATCAAATACTATTGAAAATAACTTTTCCTTGAATAAAAATGCTTTCTTCGCGAAAGTCATCACATTTCTGTATCTATTCCATTAAAATACGAATGGAAATAAAATTTCAGACTAATCGTTGAAAAATGATTAAAAAATACACAATTTAACCGATTGTAAATGTAAAATATAATACAAAAATAAAAATGCACGCGTGTATTGATGAAAATCCTTGGCTGGTAAAAAACGTGCTCTCAAATATTGTCGTTTGTATGATTCGCGATCAAACATGATATGCCAATAAACGAAAAGTAGCTGCATGACGAGCGAACGAATATGAACGATCGAATCTCGATACCTTGGAAAGCAATACAGGGAATTCATAATTTAATTTACAATGTATACAGAATTCGTTTTATTTCCATTAAAACAAAAGTGTGCTTTAATTGAATGAATCGCGCGCACTCGCCGGAAGATATTCCGTGTCCAAACAATAACCGCGTCCGAGTCGACCATAGAGCCGCCATTCTCCCTTAACTATTACAAGATATTACGAAAGCGAACACCAGAGATGCACATGTTCGATCACGATTATTATTTATCAATGCAATTGCTTTTTTTCTCTCGTCAAAGCTCTCGCATTAAGTTAATCCTTCAAATATAATTTATCGTATGTTTCGTGATTAAATTTTTAATCGACTATTCCTTTTTGTATATGCTTAAAACAATCACGAGCTCCTTTTTATCTTAGTTTTTACAATTATTAAATTTTTTATTATTACTTTCTGAAATAACGATTTATTTGAAGATTAATTAAATTGTTGTTTGAATGATTATAATTTTATTTATAAGTTACTGAGAATCAATATCAAATATTAAATTTATGTTTTATCATTATCGTGGATTTAATTAAAATCATTATAACATATTCAATTAAAACAAGTCATTGCGATATTAATTAATTGGCATAATATATGTATTAAATATTCATAATTAAATATATAAGAGATGAATAAAGCAAGCACCCCCACTTCATCGAAATTAGCTATAAATGAAGCATCATTTTAGACTCATTAAAGAGAATTAAAGACCACAAAAATTGAGTTTTGGACCACAAAACTCGCCAAAAT
>JABFPJ010000703.1:0-34666 GCA_022817425.1 Gryon sp. ZL-2020 | reverse complement strand
GGCATATCATATAGAAATGTCATATAGGGGTATTATAGAGGAGTATCATACAAGATAATAATATAGGGCAATAATGTAGGGAAATCATATACAGTAATCATATAAGGAAATCATACATGTAGAACAAAGTTCCTATAATTTTTGTAGAATTGTATAAAAGTATTTACTGAACTGTACATTAACTGATGGACAAAGCCATAAACTCAATAATAATTACTGAACAGTTCAGTAAATTGAAAAATGAAATAAATAAAACAAATATTTACTTATTTTAAACATTTTACTTATATTTACTGTCTTGATGATTATTTTTCTTGCTTGCTTTACTCCTGCTTTTTTTTCACTAACACATTTCACACACAAATGCGTGTTTTGAAGAATCGATCTCGCGTCTCCGAGGTGATAGTCTGCCATCTTGTCAGCCGAGCCAGTTCATTTTACATAACTTAACTGGCAAATGGTATATTTAAGTTTCACGTAATGCAGATAGCGCCTTTTCAGAATATTGAGCAATTTTTATAAAACAGTTCAGTAAAAATTGTAAAATAAATATGTAATTCATGTTTGTAAACACAACAGTTTTTAACTGACTAAAATAATTCAGACACTGAAACGTAATTTTTACTGTACTCTACACAGAAAACAGTTTGGCAAAGCCGTTGTGCTTTAACAGTCAACGGTTCTGCAAAAGTATGAGTGAACTGCGCCTCCTGTGTTTCGTAAAACGTCTATGCTTCTGTGGAGCACTGGTTACCCCACAGTGGCAGAACGGCAACTCTATACGCGACTGCTCTAAACTATAGAGCACTGAGTGCCCCGCAACTGGCATACAAGTTACGCCAATGTTAAAGTACAACAGATCTCTCGGTTGTAGCGCTGCAATTGCGCAAAACTGTTTTCTGTGTATAATAACTTTTGCTATGTAAATATTAATGTATATTGTACATTCTATAAATTGTGATGTTTTTTTGACTTTGTCCATCAGTTAAGGTGAAATATCATCGAGATTTACTGTCTCTCTCATTTATTTTAGTTAAATTTTGATTGCATTTTAAATAATATTTAATTTCGAAAAAACGTTTCTGTATGCATTTAGTGTTCTACAGAAGATCATTTTAGCACTAAAAAATCGAATTTTAATTATCAAATTTTTAAGATTTTTTGGAATAAAATATCTACTTTGTACAAAATGTCTTATTCTAAAAAAATTTAAACAATTATTAATAAATATTTGATTTCTTGGTGTAAAAATGTTCTAGTATAGAATACAAAGTGCATACAGAAGCGTTTTTTTCAATTAAATGTTGTTTAAAAGATTTAAAGTAAATTCAACTAAAATGTGTGAGAGAGACAGTAAATCTCGATGTTATTTCACCTTAATGTACAGTTTAGTAAATTTTTCTATACAATTCTACAAAAATTATAGGAACTTTGTCCTACGGTGTATAGTGAGTTGCATAAAGGTGGCAATTTAGAAATATCATAAAAAAGTATCGTAAACGGAATTCATATAAGGGTTTAACATAGCGGTATCATACAGGGAATCATATAAGGGTATTATATAGGGCTATCATAAAGTGGAATATATAGGCATATCATATAGGGGTATTATTAAGCATATCGTATAGAAATATCATACAAGGATATCATATTGGGCAATAATATAGGGGAATCGTGTAGAGTAATCATACAGAAGTATTGTACAGAGATATGAAATCTTTTATATGAAAACCCCATATTATCATATGGAGTTTTCATATAAAGGATTTCAGTTTCATATATTATATACATATAATACTAATAAAAACTTACAAACGTAAGTCTATATAAGAATCATTTAAAAAAAATAATAGGCATGGGTCTTAGAATAAAGAGATTATCGTAAATATTATTAATTTTAAGGGCAAGGGTAAGCGGTTATGAAAATAGTTAGACTGCAAAAAATAACAATGTATAAATAATATAAAAAATAAAAAAAACTTAAATACTAAAATATTTTTATGTAAAATATTATATAATAGTATATTACTGCTGAGGGCGCCACTGCGTCCGAGGCTGGTATCCTATTTTGTAGACCGAGAGAGCGGACGGTAAAGTGGAACTTACCGTCCCAAGGCATGGTTAGTTCCACTTTTTTCCGCTCTCACGGTGCATAATAGTACATTACGCAACAAGGGAGATGAGATCGGGAAAACGGATTTCCGATCATCTCCCATGTTGCGTACTATATTTTTCGTTACGAGGGAGGGAAAAAAGCCATTTTCCTAAATCTCCCTAGGGAGGAAAATGGTATTTTCCCTCCCCGAGTAACGAAAAATATTTTACGTCACGCGGTGCCGTAAATGCAGATTACGGCACAGGTTAGTTTCTTGAAGACTACATTTATAGCTCCGTTGTAACGTTAAACATAGTTTGCACCATGGTAAATAAACGTAAAGTTTGTTCCTCGAGCGAATTTCACACCCGAGGCGAAGCCGAGGGTTGTAAAAGTGAGATTAGAATAGTATATTTTGTACAAGAGATTATCTCTCTTGGTACAAAATATAATATTGTTTTCTAATGAATGAATCGATTTCGGAGAAAATTGAATACAATTAATCAAACTTTCTTAATATAAAATAGCAAAAAATATTTTTTTTATTCTATAAAAAAATGGTATATTGCATAAATAATATAGTATATTTTGGAATATACTACTATCACTATATTCTATATATTTTTTACACCAAAACCTGTACACCGAAATGCACCCATTATTTTTTCTGTTCCTTAAATAAAAGAGGTATGTTTTTAGGGAACAAGACAATTTAAATTAGCGATAAACACATTTTTAAACAATTAATCAATTCAATACAAAATTAGACACTACAAGAAATTTATGATCATCATAAAATTTGGAAAACTGCTTTCCTAACAATGAAAGAAGTAGGAATAGCAACTATTCCCAATTCCTCCATTTTGAGGCGCTATGCAGATGTAAACAAAATTATTAAAAAATTTCTAGTTTAATAAGATAACAATATCTTCATTGAAAAAACCTACAAAAACTTCATATCCGAAAATCTCGTAACCCCACCTATGAAAAAATACCTAAAGTTGCCTAAAATCTGCCTAAAAGTTGTCTAAAAATTGCCTAAGAATCAACGAACATTTTCTAAATACTGCCAAAACGCTACTCAACATATCCCGAAAAATTATTCATTAATTTTAAGAGAAAATTCGATTAAATTAATCAAAAGTTCTCTAAAAAGGTACAATCGAAATATTATAGCCTATAAAGAAAATAAATATAATTAAATATTTTTATCGAGGAAAAAACGGTTAAGTATATAGAAAATGTCCTATGCACTCAACTTTTTTCCCCAATATAATATAAAGAGATCACTTACCTTCTTGAGTCAACAATTTGAAGCGTATCATGCTGCTTCTGAAAAATAAAATCAATTATTCTAATGGAGATTGAATATATTTAAAAGGATTAAAATTAAATATGTTATAAATTTATTTACCGTGACCCGATTCGCAGAATACTTCTACCTGCCAACAGCAAGCATTCAGTATACGGTGGTCAGCTTATATAGTGTTAATTCAGCCATCCTGCGTTCGCAGCAAATCTAAAAGTTAAAAAAATTGAATAAACTAATTGTTTATTAAAATTTATGTACAATAAATTATATTAATAATACAACTTACCACAATGTTTAAATTATAATTCATGATTTTTCTCTTCTCAAAATCCTCTTCACCAAACGATTCGAAAAACACTACTTTTTTATTCGCGTTCGCTTCCCGAATAACAGACTGACCTTCATGTACTGCAGTCGTGGCAAAATTAATTTTTTTTTGAAGAGATGGTCGTAAAATGATATTTTTACCTGTTTCCAGATTACTCAGGATCACAACAAAAATTTGAATCATCATCAAAAACAATGATAGAATTTAGGAAATTTTAAACTGAATATTGGGAAAACATGTTTTGAAACATCTGTTTATTATTTTCAGATATTATTCAGATATTAGATTTTTTATATTCTAATTTGTTTATTAGATACAAATTAGAATATAAAAACAGTTAAGATTTAATTCTTTTCGTTAATCAAATTTACGAACATTAACACTTGCTGTTTTAAGTCATAAAAAATGCTACTGAGAACGATTGGGGCAATAACACGACCTATAACATGCGATATGTGTTTTTTGATTTGCAGTGTTGAAGTTGTAACTGAAAATCGTTCCTTGTTCTCTTACCTAAAGATCAAAACTTTTCTTTTTTCTATACATTCAAAATCTTTCACATTTCTTACTTGAAGTAAATTCATGTACGTCACAAAATATGATCGATATAATAAATAATAAATCTTAACCTGTCACGACAGGTTAATATACGCATATATATATTACATATATATATACTACATATAATATATTACATATATATACATAATTTTATATTTGCAATTTTAAAAATTGCATAAAGCAAGAGTGCTAAATAGCAATACTACAAATTGCAATTTTCAAGATAGCAAGATTGCAATTTGTCAATTTTGAAATTGCACATTTTCAATTCTGAAATGTAAAACACTTGAAAAGGACAATTAGAATATTTGAAAACTGTAGTCTCAAAAATTTCAAACTTAAATTTTAAAAAATTAACAAATTGCAGAATTGCACCTTTTTAAGTTGAAAATTAACAAATTGCAATGTCGCTATTTTTCAAAGGGCAATTTGTATATTGTTATTTTTTAAACGTGTTTTTTTGCAGTTTAACATATTTATAATAATATTTATTAAGATATCATCGATAACATTTTGTAGTGTGTTTTAATTTACTTCAAATAAACGAAGTATATATATGGGTCTTGTAAGGGTTGTCCTAGTAAATCTATACATGCAATGTAAAGGTAAGCGTTTCATACCAGTATTGAGGCAAAATATGGCCCTACTTTTAGACCTTACATTAAAATTATATTAATAAATAATTAAATTAGTTAGCTCACTTCAGACTTACTTCAGATCAACTTGAACTTTACCAATGTAGGGCCAATTTTTTAATTGGGAAAGTCTTTTTCAATTTCTACTACAGATACCTTTAAAATTCGAATTAAATTAGCCGAATTATTTATGTGCTGTGAAGTAAGAGACAAACATAGACTGAAATTTATATATTAATAGCATTATATAAAAGCAAATTACAATCTTCACCTTTATACTGTTTTACATTGAGCTTATAGAATAAAGTCTTTCTTTTAGTAATATAAAGATTCAAACTCTTGGTTATCAATCAGGTCTTTAATAATGGAACCTTAAATCAGTACTCGACTTCATTGTTTAGATAATGTTATTAATACCTCTGTAACTGCATTTTTTGAGAACATTGTACAATTGAGAATAATTATTTATTGATAATTATATATCATTACATTAAAAGATGAATACTTTGGAAATGATGTTGAATTTAAGTTAATTATAGACACTCAAATATCATTTGATCGAATACGTGCACTTTATTTTAGAACAGTGGCTGATCTCTTCATTGCTACTAAGCAACGTCAATCATGAAGATAGTCATTCAAACTAATCATTAAAACGCAATTAACAGTTCTACCAGTAATAAATTAGCAACTGTTTGGGCAAACGAATTCACGTATAACGACTCTCTCATGCCCTTAGCAATACCTAACCAATAATTATGAACTTATATACAACGTTTGTATTCTCTCGAACATTTGTATATCTGAATGACTTTGTAGAACATTTCCGTAAGGTTCTTGTCTTGAAATATTGATACACAGATATAATAATTATTTCACTTCGCAAGCACTTTTTTTTTCTTTACATCGGACAAGGATTATGAGGGCATTTCGTTTATCGCACGCAAAAGAAACGTGTTTGTCTTTTCATGACGTTTGTTTTATTCGAGAGGTCATAGTGTGTCGTAACTAAAACGTATCTAAATTACGATCGAAACTTTTGATATAAGCTTATATGGTAACGAAGTTGTTGGTGCATTTTCGACATTAAGAACGTACGTGATTATAGAGCGACCAATCCTTATGGGTGCGTTCATACAATCTTAATGTAAACTTGCCATTTTAAAGAAATGAATTTCATAGGAATTTAGAGACAATTAACTCTCAGAATTTGACTCGAATTATTTTTGGTTATTGAACGAAAAAGTATTTATCTTGATACTGGATAATTGTAATGTTCATTTTTTAATTGAATGAATTGTTTACTTTTCATTTTTTTCATCTCGAACATAATGAACTGTTGAAGAATTAAAGAAACTGATATCAAATCTTCAATAACAAAGCTAAAAAAAAGTTTAAATATATATATGTATATATTAAGAGCAAACATAATTCTATTTGATTACGAGTTGCTGATTTGTACCAATCCCTGATATCAGATTTGGAATTCTTCGATAGCGATTAATTTGCTCCACCAAAGGTTGCTTTATCGTTTTTCAGTCTCGTATTATTATTTTATTGTATTTGTATCAATTTAATACGAGTTCAAACTTGCATTATGATATCGTGCTCACAATCATTCACAATATAAAGTACAAAAATTATTAATAAGTCTAATAAATGCGCCAGGTAGAATCTAATAGGATACACGTTCGTCAAACGTTCGTAAAAGCTGTGTCGAATATTGGCGCGCTGTTATCTGCAATCATACGCTGGCAACCAATTACATTTAGTGAACCGGAAAAGAGTGCGCCGATGTATTCAGCACGCTGCTTTCAGCATCGAAATATAAATCAGCGAATAACACTTTACTACTCGTTCGCCGTATCTTCTTCGTCTAACGCGCGATGTGCTTCAACAGGCCGAGCTGTTGGGATCGTGGAGGCTTTTAAGCTCGTACATCACGCAGAGTAACGCCTCTCGTATTTGCTTAGTCTTGCTTGGGAGGTGCGGATAAGGCTGAGATGAAACAATTAATAATCACCAGCGAGAACAGAAGAGAAACTCACGGGTTCTTGCGGGCTCGTGGGCCCAGATGTTCGATTTAAAATACGACTTCACACAAACCAAACAATATTCCAGCTCGCGAGAGAATTCTTCTTTCTTTTCTATTGTATATAAATAAATTTTCAAGTTTTTGCAATTCCATTCATTCAAAGAGATATGCTATTAAGTTAACAATTTTTTGCAAATAAAACGCGCAATTTTCGTTTTTTGAACTTTGAAAACAAGTTCTGAGAATAAGCATGTAAAATTGCATTTAAAAGTATAAGTTAAAAATCCATTGCTGAAGACAAGAAACCATTTTTTATTTGTCAGTAGAAGTCAAGCTGACTATTTAGATAGTAAAAACTAGTTTTAATTTTTATTGATTATTTTATTTTGCTTGTTATAATAACTATATTTTGTTTACATTGCCCTTTAGTTGCATCATTTATTTTACGTAGCAAATGTACAGCTGATACACGCAGAGCACAATTAATCTAAAAATTTATTTTGAACATTGAAAATGTACGAACTTTTAATAGTACAGGGACAGATGTAAAATTAAAAAGCAATATTTTTTACTGAATAGTTCAGTAATTTTTAGCGAATTTTTGCAAATGTCCCTGTATTACTGAAAGTTCAGTAAATTTTCATTTTGAAAAAAAAAAAAAAAAAAAAATTTAGATTAATTGTGGTTTGCGTATAAAGATAATAATGTAGATACTTAATTTGAGTATCATTGTTCCTCGTGAAAATAATGAATTAATCTTATCAAATTCGCTTATTTCTAGAATTTTTAGTTTCAATTCAAAAGGACAGTATCGGAAGAATAATTGAAGGATTTATTATAAGAAACTTAGCTATAAAAGTTACGATTTGTATGGTGCGCAAAAATTTTTGCTTTTCATGTTTCTTGAAAGCAAGAGAAGCACGAAGCCCGTACACTATTCCCACACTTTCGACTTTGCTTGCAAAAATATGAAAAGTTGCTGATATCCACGATGGATCTGCGCTCTAAATACGAGGGCGCGCGGGAATTACATTTGTTGTTTCGTGCTTCTGGGAAGGAACGCGCAAAAATGCGCTCATCGAAGGCCAAGTCGGCCAAAGTAGCAATCATCAAAGACGAAGCATCAATGTATTTATGAAGTAAATTGTGCAAAAATTAACCGTTATGAATATTGGATGTTAGCTCGTTCCTGGAAGGTCTGCGTGCATAAGAGCGAGAGCACGCTCGGAGCATTGGATTGCGTTTCTAGAACGACTGGAGCATGTATGCGAGGCCCGCCACAAAGAGGAAACTGGCGTACCGAATTGATGCACACGAAACAGCATGCCCGGAATGTTATAATCGTGAACCTTTGAACCCAAACCCGAGACTCCCACACCCCCGAGATCTTCGTTTCCATCATCGCCGCTACTCTCGACATGCAAAAATTATGCTCAACTCTGACGCTCGGCTTTCGTTGCTTTTTGGCACTTTAAGTCTTACGTTGTACGAGAAGCCAAAAGTCATTCAACTACCTTGGGAAACAGCAATATGTCCTTCTAAGGTTCTCAAAATACATGTAACTCAAGAGAAATTTTATTGATTTTTAAAGTATACTTAAATTTATGTAAAAAATTGAAATGTATTCTATTAATTAATAAATTTTTAATGAGATTAAATAAATAGATGTAAATTCTTCAACAAAATTCTATTTGAAATACTAGACTTTATTAAAATTTTTTGGAATTTCGTCGGTATTCAATTGTCATATAAGGCAAGCCTATTAAATCATAGCAAAATGATAGAATAACCTAATGATGCCTCCTGGAAATTAATGATTTCGTTAAGTACAATAAAAGATTTGATATTAAATAATTGTATTATTCATACTAATCATCATAAATAAATCTTCTCTTTTTACCGTCCATAAAACAAATGTCATTTTATAAAGCTATTGTCTTATATCGACAAGATATGTCTCTAGTCGAACAAAAGACTGAGGGTGTACAATTTCTATTAGATTTATCGTGTAATTGCGAAAATTCTCAAATTTCATTCTTGCAGATATTTGTCAAAGAATACTACACTTTAAATAGAAAAGTTACACAATTTATAATGTGTGGGTTATGCTTTTTCAGCGTAAATAATTTAAATGCTTTTTATTATTATTTCTATATTTCTATTGTACAATACGATGAAAACTACAAGTTTTTACTACTGTCATTTTGCCACGATTGTGTTAATTGTGTGGGAATATTGAGAAAAGATGAGTGAAGGTGTATCTGATATAGGTAATGATTATTTTTTTGAAGGAACTATGTTTAAAACAGTTTTAATTGCAGTTTATACATTTTATGTCTGGGATTGTTAAACGCTGATTTTATTTAAAATTGACATTTGGAATAGATACTTATATTTAACTTAAAACTTCGTCTGTTTTAGTTCTAGATCAAATGTTATAGAGCTTATTTACTAATTAAAGCCTAAAGAATTTATTTGCAAACTTTAGTTAATATATTAAATGTTTAAAATTGCAGTTACAGCTATGAAGAAACACTTTAATCTAACACTTCATTAAGTCTAACTGTGCTTTTGATATTTTAAAATTGAATTCTCCATAAGTAAGATGCCCTTTCTAATTAACTAAATGATCCGAATATTACAGTAAAAATGTCGTTAACATAAAAAATAATATTTCCCTAATTATAATCCATTTATAATTAACCCGAAGAAACACTGAAAGAAACGATATTCTATAATAATATTCAATCCATAATTTCTCATCTGAAAAGTTCTTTCCCAACGGTACCTTCAAAAATGAATTACAAATAAAGAAATCTAATAACTTAACCGATGAAAAATCAGCGTAGCCTCGACCTCTGCTTCAGCAGATGCAACATAACAATTAATAATAAGCGAGAGAATGCGAAGGGCGGAAGATATCGATAGTGGTACACGTACGGTACATCACGATATAAGTTTCAGTGAGCAGGTGCAGAGTTCAGGGAATCATTGTCGCTGTGAAGTATCGCGTAGGCGGTTTTCTCAGGGTGGTTGCGATACGTCACACGTGAATCTGCTCGATGGCTCGAGTAAAAGAAGCGGTAGAAAAAGCGAGAGAGAAAGACAGAGAAAGAGATAGGAAGAGGGACAGACGAAGAGGGAGACAAAAGTTGTGATTAAACGAGACGCGAGGGAAGAAGATAGCGCACCGCAAGTAAAGGACCTGTAGGCGAACTATGCCGAGTATCCAAGCTGAAGGCTGGGCAAAGCTAACCAGTCGAGTTAACTGGAGAGCAAAATCCTGAGAACAATCGGACCTACCAACCAAATGGGCAAACGTGTGGGCGAATTATGCATTCCTAGTGAATGCTCGGCCATTGTGCGAGAGTAGAGCAGATCGTTGATAAAAATCCAAAACGAAGCGCGCCCGAGGAGATGATCGCGAGAAAATTATTCGTGCGTATCTATTTTGTGTCAAGTTGCTTTAAATTGTTTTCAGGCCAAATCCTTTTGCTGATAGATTCATTATTTCTCAATATAACGATGATGTCATTGCCAATTCTAGATAATCATAATCATGATGGTGTTATATATGTTTGGATCATTCGTTTTTCAAATGCTGCTAACTAAAGTACTTTGGCCCCGACGATTAGTTATTCCAAATCCAGAAATCTTAGTTACGTCATGCTAAAATTATTTCAACCCGTCCATCGTTGATATATGAATTCATTTTAATCTCCTTGTTCCGAAGCGAAACTATTTCTTTACCACGGTGTCTGAATAGATTATAACGATCAGTTGATTCTTCGTGTTCCATTTGTTCAATCCACTTTAGAATCTTCCACTTTTTTCTATATCAAAGTCTTTTTAGTGTAAAATCTGATGTTTCAGCAATAAATATAACTTTGAATTAAATAAAATAATCTGTTTACAGTTATTTAGAAATGTTTAAATATTCATAATATGAAATTTGTGTAAAATTGCATGACATCATTTTCTGCTTGTCGATTCTCCAATGAATAACCCTCGTCACATTCTTTAGCAGTGAAAAACTAACAAATTCAAAACAGTGAGTTTTTTATTTCTATTTTCTCCTTTCTCGAATATAATGTGATTTCACCCGGATACATTCATTGATTTATGATCGACTAATTCGTGTTCTGAACCGTCGATCTAACGCGATCGTTTTATGACTTTGCCTCTTCGTGACATTATCAGCTCTTCTAATTATATATATATAATCCTAATTTCAATCTATATAATTAGTAATAGGACTCTAATTTGATGAACTTGATACAGGTTAAAGAGGCGTAAACCTTTATAAATCTCGCGGTTCAATTAGAACGTAACCTTTTCAAAATTCACGATGCCATTGCTCAGCTTGCTAATTAGACTGGCATCTTTCTTTCGTGGTATAGAACTTACGCGTACAGCGTTTCGTGTGACATTTCGGACAAAAGTTATTTATACTATCGTTCTTTCTAAATAACGGGCCGATTATAAGTGTCTGCAATCATGGATCTAAACCGTAATAACGATGACTCGGCCGTTACCGTACAATTAGTCGAGAGAGCGTTCGAGTTTTACGCGCAGCTTGAGAAATATCTTCTCCCGAACCTTTCACTCGATGCACTTCGCATTAGACCTCGTAATTTATCTCTTATACTTGGTCACACGCTAACTGCTTCACTTGACGCGAAAACCACTCGATGTGCGACAAATTGTGCGTCCACTTTTCTCCTTAAAGTCCATTTTTATCGGCTTTTGTAATTACTTTTTTTCGGGGTGGAATGAGATAAAAAGCTTTGAACAATCAAGCTGTTGCTCTGCAGAAGGTACAAAACAAATCACTAGCTATATATCCAGCAGACAAGATTTTGTGGTCGCACTAGGTTGGATGCAGTAAGAATAGCTCTGCCTCAATCGGAATTGTCATCATGAGAAAGCGGTCGAGATTACCAAAACCCGCAGTTCAAATTAGAAGCGTAGAAAATACGAATCGAGCTTACAAATTGCATCGCGGTGTACTTGGTCTGCCACTTTGACATCTTTTCAACCAATCCGGAAGCAGTTCATTTTTGCCAATTTTTTGGACTATTCCATTTTGAATGTGAAAATATACTGTTACATGGTTACAATGAAAAATAATGAATTTAATTGAAAGAAAAAATAAATTCAAAGATAATGATTCTAATAATTAGACTGAATTGAAGACTATTTCTATCTTTTGATTGTAGAATTGATTTTCAAATTTGATTCTGTTGAATTATGAGGAAGTGCTTTCAGGATTGATGAAAGTGCTAACCTTTCGATGAGTAACCCTGATTCGTCCTGCTACAATGAATAAAACCTAGAATTTCTATCACAGTTCTGAGATAATAGAATTTTTTACTATCCGCCGATGATTGATGGAATCTTAAAAGAAGTATGTAAACGAGGTTAAAATTTGTCTATTTCTTTTCAATGGGCTAATTAATCATATTCATACTTGCATTGCATTCCACTTTTTCCATTTATCCAATCTTTAATTAACAATTTATTTAATTGAAAATAAAATATTAGTATCCAAACAAAAAATAAGAATAAAAATAATAAGTCTTACAGTTAATTAATTTATTATGTACGATTAAAATCTGAAGTATATTTCATCATAATTTAATTACACTGCTTGACTATCTCATACTCTAGTAGACGTTATGTTAAATGAAGGTAAAAATCGAATTCTCGAAACTCTTGAATTGAAATTATGAATTCGAATAAGCGATAATAATGCCATAAAGTCTATCTTTTTTCGATAATCTCATTCGATTTATAATTGATACAATTGGTGTTAAAGTGTCTCGAAAGGTCATGTGCATATAGCGGAGTTGAAGTGAGGTATATACACGTATACCCACTCACACGCAGATATGAGACTTTTGCAGCTGGTACAAGTTTGCAGGTTGCGCGAGGAGGCTGCGCGCAATGGAGCTCGGTGACCGAACATCCTCGGCAATGCCCCCGCCCCTTTCCTCGGTCACCTATCCTTCACTGCTGCCCCATCGGCCACACCGTTCCCTCTTGGCCCCTGGGTCCGAGAGTATCGCGCTGCAGCGCATGGCGTCCTCGTGTGGGCGAAGGGTCATAGGTCGCAGACACGCCACAGTGGTTCTCAATTTTACACGTTTCTTACCTCAATCATAATCTCTATATTAATTAACTTCCATTATTTTATTTCACTCGTTGAATCATGTCTTTCCCAGGGTACAAATGTACATGGATTCATCATGCTTAAAGTAGACCTCTAATCATCTGATCACGGGTTAACAAACCTTAATTAGATTCATCTTTATACATGCATTTTATTTCAAACTTAATTTAATTTCAAATTTTATTCTTAATCGTTACATCACAATTAAAATTGATATATGACATTCAAAAATAATTATATATAAAATAAATGAATGAAAATATAGTCAAATAAATATACGCAAAATGTAATTGCATTATAAAAAAATGTGTGTTTTTATGCAAGGAGATTGATATATTGATGAAATTTGGAGTATGATAGAGATAAATAGTGATATTGATCTAGTTGATTACATATATAGTGATTACGAAAATTGAACGAAATGAAGGCCAGTTTGAGTACCGCGACTGTTCTTCCTTATTGGATGAATGTAACGAAAAAACTCCACAAAAGGTAGTCGGAGATTTCATTGTGAAAAAAAGAAAGAAATTCCGAAAGAATGGCAAAAATCGTGTTTGCATCCTAACTTGGATCGCGGAGAGGGAGGTATAAAGAGAAGAAAGAACGGAATCACGATCGTTTGTACCGGTCGGGCGACAATGCACAGACAATTTGTCGTTGTGGCTGCCCTCCGCAATCCCCCGTTCGTGAAAAACGAAGTTCTCAAGAGCGTGAGAATATGGAAAGGCTGGGCAAGCGATTCGCGAAAAGACATTTTATTGCATACCACTTGTCATTTTCACAATTGCATCTTGAACAAAACGATAATTGCTAAATGGCATTCAATAATTCTGAACTCCGGCTACAAAACTCTGATTCCACCATTGATAATATTTATACGAATTTTTCAATTGCTAAACTGGATACCGATCGACTTCGATTTCGAGTGGGAGTTTATAAGCGCGGCAAAAAGATGATCAATTCTGCAACCATTTTCAATCCTTTTTCTCTTTCTTTCTCTCTTTCTCTGACGCGGAGTGTGCGCCACCGTCGCTACCGTCCACTTCAACTACACGTATGTACGTATATGTAGACTATACGCTATCTGCGGCTCGCGAGTTCCCACGGTTCTCGCAACTTTAAAAACGCGGTAATCGTCGTAACTGCTTATACCACGGAACCACACGGCTTACTATTGTAGCGACTGTGTTCAAGATGCTATACGCACACAGTTGTTAAACCTGATTACTAAGGGGTACCTAATTTCAGTGTGGCCAGTGATTAAAAAATAATATCCAAAGCCAATTAACCTAGGAGCACAGGTTGACTCTCGTCAAATTTGACCATTACTTCGATCAATAATATTTTATGCATTGCGTAACTTTGTATTCACGATGTTTCTGGCGATGACCTCGATGTAAGCCCACTTGTTCTTAGGAAGGAAGATGGAGTACCGGAAGTCCTTGGCTAAGCGTGCGAACGTATCTTACAAATACGAGCAATGATTCATAGCTGGACGAGAGGAGACTTCGCGAGCTCATGACGAGCTGACTAACTCTTGACGTCGAATCTATGTCAAAACATAGAGGTTCTACGCTTGCTCGTGGCTCTAACTAATACAATGTAAGAGCCAGTCGCAACGGTGGTTTGGCGTGGGTGCTGGATCAGCATCAGCCACTAACTAAAAAGAGGACAAACCGTATAGGATAAATGAGCCGATAAACGCAAATAGGGTAGATCGAACTCTAACTTAAAAAGACGGAAGAACTGTGCACTCATTTTTTCACCTCAAATTCAATATGCTTGTATATTGTGTCTTAAAAGTGCAGAAGATGCTTCATTAAAACTAAAATAAAAAGTGATAGTTGATGGTCTATCTAAATAGTCGTTTTCATCATTATCAAAGAAAAGTAAATAATACAATAAAAGCAAAGCAAAAAAACAAAAGAACACAAAGCAAAATAAGTAAAGCGCAAAGTAAACAAAACAAAGTAATCAAAGCAAAGTAAATAAAGTAAAGATAATTGTTTTTTATATTTAGGTTTTTGTTTATATTTATATAAAGATGAAAGATTAATGCTGATGGAAGAAGAATTTCGGACGATGATTTCGCAAACGCCTTCGATGTTTTTGCTTTGAGGATTGTGCAATTTTCATGGAGAGACAAAGTGTGTGAAGTTAGAGGTGTGATTGTAATTTTACGATTAGTTTTCAAATTGATGTCGGTGCTTCTACGTAGGTAAATGCGAATCGTTTGTCCTCCCACTTTCGATTGTGTCCGCGCGACGTTCGTCGGGCGTTGCATCCTCGCTTCAGAACAACGATTGAGTAATTGGAACACGACCTCTGTCAACCCCCGCTGACCCTACATGGTCAGCGGAAACAGCGGTGTGCTGAGGAAGCTCCCGTTGCTATAAGACTGTTGCTCAACCTGGATGCATTTCGAATTACGCGACCAATCAGACGGCTCGCCCGCACAAACGCGAGACGCTCCATTGTACTCCCACGATCTTACTTATTATGCGACGTTCCCTCAACTTGCTGGAAAAGAAGACGAAACCTTTGCATGGCCGATGAACCGATACTATTTTCTGTAAACAAAGATACAAAAGCTACCTACTCCTAATGGATTCAATTTATGTTGCACTTTAAGACACTTCGCGGGAGAGACAACAAAAAATAACATTTATATGTTGTTTATAATTTATGGTGGAGAATTATCGCAAATATACGTACGTTTAAGAAGCGTTAGGGTTAAGTTATGGGTAAAAGTGATTTATTGGCAAGTTAAAAATTCTGACGCTTAAAGTAACGTTACGATTTTCTTTATAGGTGCACAATTTCCGTACTATACATTTTCAATTTAAAATACTACTCCAAAAGGCAGAGTTTCTAAATTTTTAGTTTTTCAAATTACTGTAACTTTGCTATTTTTAACATTTTGCGATTTTAATTAGTATTACCCCACTTTTAAAAATATATATCTCTTTTATGATTGAAATTATTGCAGTTACAGTAATTTACAAAAATGAGAAAATTTAAATCTGTTCAAAGTGATTTTTTTTTCTGACGGTATGTTATTTTAAACAATATTCTTAATGCTATTTTTTAATAGGTACAAATAGTTAAATGATATGTTTTGTTAATGATAATGTATCATGTAACGGGTATCAGGTCAAGAGCCAAAAGATCGATGTGAGATTGAAATTTGGTTGCCAAAAAGTCCGCTCTTTGATCGACATAAACAAATGATAGGGCAAAGACATAGAGGGTGACTATTCGATTCACATAAGGAGCGTTCTGCATTATCATAATATACTCATTTGTAACTACAAATTGAGTTACCCCATCCAATTTTTAAAGATATTTATCTGAGGATCCGTTAAATCGCGAACGATACTTCGCGAAATCAAGCATTCAGATGTTTCGGCCCCGATGAACTGCAGATAAATCGTTTATGGGTGGCCAATAAGTCGTAATTCACTTTTGAATATCCAGGCCATATTAAGTTTTCTCTCGCAACTTTTCATCTAAATACTATAATAAATAGAACAGAAGAAACATTTCTCTTGCTTTTTTTCAATATTGAAAATTGTTTTTAAAGAATAAAGAATTTCTTTGAAATATAAAATAATTATATTCAAATATAAAAAAGGTACATTAAATAAGAAATTAATTAAAATGATACTTATATTTTAAATTACGATAAGATTATTCCGCTGAAATGTAATTTTGACAAATTCAAGAAAATCGTAAATTTAATTATAATGTGAAAGAAATCGTAACTTTTTTAGTCTATGAAAAAATTAATGATTTAATGAAAATCTTCGCGCATTTCTGAACACGTGGATAAAAATAGACGTATATGTTGTTTTATAGCAGATAATGGTCTTCAACGTAATGAGGTCCGTTATTATCCATAGCATAAACATACCAGCAAAGAGACCACCCACGCGCGAAGGCGCGTAACACGAACGGGGGACAATGTGTAACAATCTCTTCACAGGCGTTGTGTGAAATCACGTATTAGTCATCCGCAGAAGGAAGATGAGACAGACGAATATATTACAAAGTAGGGTTGGACTTTTTAAAAAACTTATTGTCTTATACTCTTATGTTCCAATCACTTCAACATTTGTATATATACATTTATTTTATATTATACGAAAAGAAAGATATTTATTTAAATTTTAATAAAACATACTAAACCATACAGTCAAAAATTCTTAATGGTATTTTTTTATTAAATAGTAAAAAAACAAGTTTTTTTTTTGTACTTGGCCAGAGACACTGCCGTGTCTCTTGATCACTCTGATATTTTAAATTTTTAATTATTGCCAACTTATTTAATTAAAACAAAAATTTGACATTTTTCTAAGTTTATAAAGGTTATAAAACTCAAGTATGTAAATTTTATAGTGATTTCATCAGAATCACACTTATCAAAAAGTGTAATTTTTTATTGCACCATAAAAAATCAATTTAAAATGTAACATTCGTGAGAACGAAATTCATGATTGTAAAGCTTGCCACGAGCTGTCAACCTATATGTATTGATTTTTATTAATTCCAGATGTATATTTAATTTGATGTTTACGACGGTGTTTATAAAATAAATACTTAGTTATCAAATTTCTATCTGCCCTGCGATGAAAATGATCCCAGCACCTCTGCTGCGAAGAGATGAATATCTTGGCAAAGATATTTCGCAGAATCGCTCGTTTATGAGAATAATTAAAGATTAATTTACGTTCTTTTTCACTACATTGGTCCTATGTTGTCACTTTGTTAACGGTAGTTTTATACACGTGTGTGTATAAGTTTTCAACGCAGTGTCATATATGAATCTCAAACGAAGAAAAAAGTAAAAAAAAATGAAGATAAAAAACATGAACAATATATAAAAATAAAAATGAGAGGAAGAAAAATATGACTGGAGGGTTTTTGCATACTAAGTGACGTTAATTCGTAGTGATCGTAGATTTGCGATTGACCGCGGTACATTCAACTTTCTTCAACGCGGTCGTTAAAATTTGCCGCGGGCGACTGTGAATTCAGTCGTGCGAGTAATTACTGACACGTACACGGTCAAGATCGCTTTAATAGTCGCTAAATGTATTGTCGCTTTCATACAGTCAATATAATGTGGGCGAAACGTTGTTCATAAATATGTCGAATTAATTGCTAACAAAAAAGAGAAATTCCTTTTTTTCTGCGACAGTTTGCCAATATTTCTCGTACTTATGCTAAAAGTACGAATACTTTTCACTTATCAATTGAAAGATCATTTTCAAATTTACACCAAACAAGCAACCACAGTACATATAAATATAAATAATACAGTTTCAAATTATCGATAATGATACCAAGTTCAGGAGTACTTTATATTTTAGACTGAAAACAGACATTCACGATGGTAACATTAATTTGGTTTATTTTAATTGTAAATTTGTTAAAGTCAAATTTAACGAAGTGCCATTGAATTTAATGAATATTTCCATCTTCGAAAAACAACTTACTTAAATTCACTCTTTTGATTTGCATCATCTGCAAATCAATTCAAAAATAACTTCTGCCATACGCAATTTAAAAAGGTGATTTCAGGCCACTTTACTTGTGTTATTTCTACTCTATAATTTTCCCGAGATATATGATGAAATCTCATTCATCTTTTTTTCGTCTCTGCAATATTCTTTACAAACTAATTTACTAGATCATCTTTATTTTTCTCTATGGTCAATTAAATCTAATCTGCCAAACTGATTGAGTACCAAAAGTATACTGAAACGTAATGTGTTCGTTACGAAATTATCTGACGAATATAAGCTTATCACTTTCGAAAGAAAATCATATCTCGGATTTATGAAGTCAGGTCAAACGGTGAAGCAAATAATCATTCTAATGGTGTATACGATCGTACAAGTTTCTCATTTTGACTAAGTCTCGTGACTGAGTGACTTTAAATGGCTCTTTTATTTGTATTATATACAATAAAATACAATAAACGTTGTTAAAAGAGTCATATAAAATTGTTTATAGTTTACGACGTAATATTAGTGACGGGGAATATATTATTGATCAGATTAAAAGTACCAGTCGCGTTGGTTGATAATGTTAATAATACGTGTGACTAATAATAGTAAAAGAACATTATGCAATTGGACATTAGAACCTATAAAATTAAAATTAAAAAAGCCGGTGCCTAGTGATATTGCTATATCTAGAAGTCATGAACCAAAGCCAGTTGTTGAATTAGCGAAAGAAGTCGGAATTTTACCGCAAGAATTAAGCCCGTATGGAAGTAAAAAGGGCAAAATTAGCCTAGATGTTGTTCGCAGATTGGCTAATGAGAAAGACGGTAAATATGTGGTGGTTGCTGGAATAACGCCGACTCCGCTTGGCGAAGGCAAAAGTACAATGATTTTAGGACTTGTGCAAGCCCTTACAGCGCACAGACACAGAAACTCATTTGCTACTCTCAGACAACCGAGTCAAGGCCCGACGTTTGGTATCAAGGGCGGAGCGGCAGGTGGTGGTTATTCTCAGGTGATATACTCTACAATTTTGAATTGTTTTCTTTGTTCGTATAACTCGAAGGGACATGAAAATTTACTATCAATTTTAACATCGTTTTAGAATGAAACTTAAGATTCTAATAAAATATGATTTCTGAAATTTTATTAATTGAAACATAAATATATGAAAGTCATCCAATTCATCATTCGCTTTTTTTGGTGTTTTAATTATCGTTTATGAATTTAACTTTAAAATTAGGTCATTCCGATGGAAGAATTTAATCTACATCTAACAGGTGATATTCATGCTGTGACAGCGGCGAATAATCTTTTAGCCGCTCAAATCGATGCACGGTACTTTCACGAATCGACACAAACGGATTCTTTAGCCTTATTTGACCGATTAGTACCTGTCATGCAAGGCATTAGAAGGTTTTCAAATATTCAGTTGCGGAGATTGCAGAGATTAGGTATTTCGAAAACAGATCCGGCCACTTTGACAAATGAAGAACGGATTAAATTTGCTCGTTTGAACATCGATCCGCATAAAGTCACTTGGACGAGAGGTAGTATTAGCATGAATAGATTATGTAAAGAAGGGAAATTTACTCAATCAAATAAGACAAAAATTGCTTTCACGGAAAAAGTGCAAAATTAAATGATTTTAGATATGTTTGAACTTTTAAAGGTTCTTTGCATTAAATTAAAAGTAATAGTAACTTATTTATAAATTTATTACAAATATTATATTATGTAATAGTTAAATATTTTCAGTAATTCAATTATTATTACAAAGAATTGTAATATTTTAATTACAGGATAAATAATGTAATTAAAATGAAGGTACAATAAATAGTTCTTGTTTTCAGTTTTAGATACAAACGACCGATATTTACGTAAAATCACAGTTGGTCAAAGTCCGACTGAAAAAGGGTTAAGTCGAGAAACTGGATTTAGGATTTCAGTTGCTTCTGAAGTTATGGCGATTTTGTCTTTGTCTACGAGTGTTAATGATCTGAAAAGGCGATTGGCTAATATCGTTGTGGGATTTGATAAGTCGAATAAACCTTTAATAGCTGATGATTTTGTAAGATTTATAAATATTTAAATGAATAATTTATTAGATTTTTATTTACAATTACTAATAGATATCAGTTTATTAATATTATACAAAATATGTGTATCAAATTGTTTAACAATTGAAAAACACCGATAAACTTTAATTTCCTTATTTAAATTGATAAACTTGTCAAAGATGTTTCATTCTTGCCACATTTATGATAAGGTACATATACTAGTGGAAAAACACACAATCAAAAGAAACATTTTTCTTAATTTGGCAATGTTCCGCATTGCACAAGTAAAAATTTTATCTCGTTTCATCATCTTCTCATGAAGAACTTTTTAAACATACTGAGAATTTAACTCAACAACTTTCCTTTTCTTAAAATTTGTCATTCAATTATTAAAAGTATCATATTTAAATTATTATATAAATGTTGCATCTTGCAAAGTAATAATGAAATTATTAAATAATTGTTAAAGGGTGCAACAGGAGCTATGGCAATATTACTTAAAGATGCAGTTGAACCTACCTTAATGCAAAGTGTAGAAGGTACACCAGTTTTAGTTCACGGTGGACCATTCGCTAATATAGCTCATGGTTGTTCGTCTATCATTGCGGATGCAATTGCACTGAAACTCGTAGGTCCCCAAGGCATAGTTGTGACAGAAGCTGGATTTGGCTCGGACATTGGGATGGAAAAATTTTTCAATATCAAATGTCGTACGTCAGGACATAAGCCCAATGCCGTTGTCTTAGTTGCTACAATACGGGCCATAAAAATGCACGGTGGAGGACCGCCAGTGTCACCTGGAAAACCACTTCATAAAGATTATCTGCAAGAGAATTTAGAATTAGTGTCAAAAGGAATTTGCAATTTGGAAAGACATATCAGTAATGGCAAAAAATTTGGAGTCCCAGTGATTGTTGCTATTAATGCGCATACGTTAGTATTTTATATCAATTTTAAATAATATTATTTATTATTATTACTAAAACCAGTATTTTTTATTATACATTTAATTTGAATTAAATTGAATATTATATGTAAATTGAAATAATAATTGAAAATAATAATACTGGAAAGATATTAATACAAGATATTAAATTGTTTTCTTAATAGAAATAATAATCTTAGTGTAAATAAATATAATGAAATATATTATATTCATAATGGCGCAGGAGGGACACTCAGAGTGAATTAAAATTAGTAAAAGACGCGGCAATCGCAGCAGGTGCTGAAGATGCTGTAATATGTAATCATTGGGCAGAAGGTGGACTTGGCGCTACGGATTTAGCGGATGCCGTTATCAAAGTTGTGGAAAAGCCATCTGAGTTTAGGTATCTTTATGATTTGGAAGACAAAATTGAAGATAAAATTAATATCATTGCTAAAGAAATGTATGGAGCTGGCAAAGTTGTTTTAAATGATAAGGTGGCTTTTCAGTTTATTATTCAACAAAAGATAAAAAGTAATTTTGTCAAAAAGTATGAAATTATTAATCTTAATAACTTTTTTAGGTGAAAAGCAAAATTGGACAGTACGAACAATTCAATTATGATAAACTTCCGTTATGCATGGCCAAAACATCCAACTCTCTCACTGGTAATGCAAGTATAAAAGGCGCTCCTACAGGATTTACTTTAGACATTTCTGATATCTTTTTATCTGCTGGAGCTGGATTTATTGTACCAATGGTTGGAGATGTAAGTTAATTTTTCGTTTGATAAATAGGTGTTCAATATAGTACATTTGTTTGCACTTCAAAATAATTATAGCTTTGGATATTGAGCACATTTTGAAATACTCATATGTATACTTATAATTGATATTATTTTCTTTATAAGAAAACTCTTTTGCCAAAATTACTATAGCCATAGAAAATGCTTTTAATCGATGTATTACAATTTTCAACAAAATTAAAAAAAATATTGCATACAATAATAACATTTGCAAGAATTTTCTGTGTTTTGTTAAGGCACATAACGTTAAGTGTAGATTAGTAAAATTTATAACAATGTTTATGCAAAAATGTTTTGTAATTGTTATTATAATAATTTTTCAGATAATGATGATGCCAGGCTTATCGACTAGACCCAGTATTTATGATATGGACTGGAATAGTGAAACAAACGATATTGAAGGACTTTTTTAAATTAAATAATATCAAAAAGGAATTTGTGTATAATCTAAAAAATAATAATTCACTTATATTTTATTAACTAAATGGTTCTTTTTTTTAACTTTTAACTTTAATTAACTCAACTAAACTTTATTAACTAAAATAAAAAAATTTAATTAAATTATATTAAAAACTGAACTTAATTCTGTTAAAGTGCGTTTTTCATTGTAAAAAAAGATAATTTATAATAAAGCGTTCACAATTTATAAACTTAAATAACTATGTCTTAAGGGCCAGGAGTTTTTATGAGATCGAGTAGAGAAATGTACTGCGACAAGGTGTCATAAAGCAAAATGATGCCATAAATGAGGAGGCAACCGTTTTAAAGCTGCGCGAAACCCAAGTGGATCCTACATCACGTGAAACTCAGTCACATCTTTATTAAAGACCAAGAAAGGAAAAGACTAACTTCATCTCGAAAGTAATACGAGCACGTACGAATACTTGTGGCAGTGTATATCGTCCTTACATGAACAACGTACGAGCACCGTTCACCGAATCCGACTTCCGCGTATTGTTCGCGACGTGGTACACTTCCAAACGCCGCTTCTGCTTCTTATATAAAGCTATTTCGATGTTTTTTCACCGCCCTTCTTTTTTTTCTTCCTTCATTCGATAGTTTTGCATTGGTAAAATAATAAAGAAACAAAATGTAATCTTTCGTGAAACAATGGCAGACAACGATGACATACATGAGAAGTAGAAACTCTCAGATGATAACTTGGAATGGCATTTATTAGTTTGAAATGGATAATTGAACATATTTTACGTTTACTTGTACTTGTGTCCACATGAATACGTATACTTCCTCTGCTGATCACGTAAATCGTCTTTTGATGCATACCGCACGATGAATTGTAGATGCATTGTAATGAACGTCTCTGATCATTGCATTAGTATTGTGTTTAATGGTATTGGTTTGTCTGCGAATAATCAATACGATCGTGCACACATTTTGTATTAATCGAACGGTCTAATGAATGTACAATTATTTGAATCTACGATCCAATTACGTCACGATTGAAAAATTGCATTGTTTCAGATGATTTTGTAAAAATAATTCAAAGAATTCAACAGTCTTATTGTATCCATTCACAAAGAAATACAAATTAAATAAATCACATGTATGACTTAGAACAAAATTAATTACAAAAATATTTTTGATTAACTTTATATTCTGAAATTATTTTATATACTGCTATTTGAAATTAGAAGGACAAAAGTATATTTAAAATAATTGTAATTTTCAGAAACTTTTTGAATGGTTCGACTGTTTTATATACTTTTTCTTTTTTAATGTCGGTCTCGTAGAAATAATGGAAATGAAGGGAGATGAAAAAAGGGTAGGAAGCAATAGGCCTGCGTCTTTGGAATTTGTTGTTGAAGTGACTCCCTCTTAGAATCGTGCCAACAGAGGCATCCGATTCAATCAGAATGATCCGGCGAGGTGGCGCCAGGTTAGTAGCATAATACGTGCGTTGGCGTCCTCTCTCATAATACAGTAGCCACATCGCCGCCTATATCTTCTTTACTTTTCGACTTTTTTCTTTTGTTTCGCATCCTCTTTTCATTTCACTCTTTCTTACATTACCTTTCATCGCGTTATTGCCGGCTCGACTTATGAATATACGTATAAAACAAAGAGATGTACTCGTCAAAAGACATTGCGCATAATCTTTTTCTTCTTCTTCCTTTTTCCTTTTTTTTTTTGCAACTTATGTCGTATTCAATGATAGGTCAACATTTTTATTTGATCATAGTCAAATTTAAATGAATTTGTATACAATGCCGAGAGGGTGAGAGATTTCTTCATCTTTTATATCCATATATTTTTTTGCCGTCTGCAAAAATGGCAATCACAGCATCGAGAAATAAATAATGATTCGTCGGCTTACGCAAAGTAATGGCATTCAAAATTAGTCCTACCCGCCGTCAAATTATTGGATTGAGTGCTGCAATATGAACCTCCTCTTCGTCTACGATCTTCTGGATCAAATCGAGGCAAATTCGAGCTACTCCGGTAGCGAGACCGCAATTGTGGCCTCTCGCCCGATATTAGTTTTAGACGTGCTCCCTCAGTCGTGAAACGTTTAACTAGTTATTACGGTTAGAATCTGTGGTACTCTCGTTTCTTTAATTTTGACAATGTTGCCGACACAAAAGTAACGCAACACACTAATGCAACTTCTTAATTTTTAGATTAAAATAGTTTTCAATCAACTTGCAAAGTTGTTGAAGTATAATTTATACTACAAATCAACACAAGGGCTATGCAGTTTCGTTTTGTATTCTTGTTCATTTATAGGTTCTAATTTTAAAGATAATATAATCTTTAATATTATTATTATTATTATTCATTAATTTTAATAACCCTTATAGCCAGCATATATATAAAGGATTTACACAAAATTTATTTAAAGATAACTCCCCATTGGCTTCAATTATTTACATAAATCGTTTACATTGGACCAATTTTTGTCAATTTGACAATTAAATGTTTTCAAAATATTTAAAAAGTATTTTATTTCTTTAAATATGATTATTTGTTGAAAAATAAAGTATTAAAAATGAAAATGTGTTTTGTTAAATGTTGTTTACATTAAACATATCAATTTCCAAGTTAGTTTTTATAAAATTATATGTAAATAGCGTTTAATTTTCAATGAATACGATTTATGTAAATACTGCTGCACAATAAGGAGTTACCTTTACATAAAATTTATGTAATCTTGGCTATCAGGGAATTGATGTTACTGAAAAATATACTGTTCTTATACATTTTTATTATAAATATATTCATTTCATCTAAAAAGTAATATGTCTTGATGTTTTTATACACACAGGAATTATTAAATATATTATAATTAATATATTATAATTGTAAAATTTATTTATAATAACGTAATGCTAAATTTTATGTTAGTCATGCAAATTATATGATGTGTAAACTCAGATTTTACGAGTAACGAGAAAAAGCGTCTATATTGATTTAAATTAATTACAAAAAATAATGAGTAAATGCTAAATGCAAATTGTTTTTACTAACGTAATCTGTTAACATTAAACATAACTATATATATTATACATTTTTATTTATTTATAACATAACTATTGATTATTTTTATAGCATAAGTGTAAACATATTCTATAATAAGCAATTTAAATGTTTAAATGTAAAGAATATGAAATGTATTTATACATATTGAGTATTTATATATAAAATTTAAATATAATAATAATTATAATAAAGTATGTTGTAACTGAATGAGTTTGATATTTGAGCAATGTTAATTAATAAACGAAACTTTATTTAATAATAAAAATGTGTCATTGAATATTCTTCAATAATGTGTAGGTTTTATATTGTATTGTCTGATCAAGAGTACTCATAAGTTTAAGAGTAAGAATATCTATCGTCTTCGTAGAAAAGAAAGGATGAAAGAACGAAAGAGTCAGAAACGGTCGTAAGAATAATGCGGAATTTATGACTGGGTGATTAGGAGAACGTCGTATTTTGCAGGACTTTTTTGTATGGTGCGCGGGAAAGCGGACCGCATTCCTGTTCGGGCCTTAGTTGATCCCATCAATTAGAGCATACGCATGCAAAAGTCCACTCAGTGACAATAATTATCGGGCATCATTTGTACATTTTACGGCGTCATTACGATTACATCTCCTATTATGTTTAATAAATATCACAAAAAAGGCCATTTTGTTTACTAAACCCAAGATAAAGCATTTCGAATTAGCGCATTTGAAATATATACTTTACTATCGGATGAATTATATTATTGTTATATTATTTTGAAAGATACACTAAAACTTTTTATCCATAATCTTAAAATAAAGAAATAATTTGCGTTGTTAAACATTTTTAAGGCTTTTAAATGGTCAGATATTTTTGATTTTGGAATAAATAACATTCGATTTTTATTTCGTTAATGTTCCATTAGCTATTTGTATATTATTATATTTAATTGTAATTTGTTTTGCCAGTATAAAAAGAAGCTGGACAAGAAGATTCGTTAAGTACTGAAAAAATGTCTCGAGTTCAAAATTGAATGGAAGAAAGTGAGGAAGTTGTGGAGAGAATTCATATATATATATATATATATATATATATTATATAGGTTTGAAAACTGGTCTGAAGTATTTTTATAATAAAAAGTAAAATAAAATAATTCCAAATAATGTCATTCGATGTTTTTGTTTATACATTAGTCAATATATAATATTGCATCTTATTTTATAGATTGAACAAATCAAAATTCGTTAGAAAGGAACATAAAGATTTTATCAATTATTATTATATAACGTAGAAGTCAAAAAGATATAAAAAATTACACCATGTTTGATAGAAGTTGTCGCGAAAAAGGTAAAGTAATTATTGTTGTAATGTACAATGTTTAAAATATTTCTTAATAAAATGTTGATTTAAGAATTGAAGTAATACATTTATTGACCTTTGAAAGCAGTATGATCTTTCGCGTTCTTGTATAAGAGTATAAATTAACATATTATATAAGTTGACACTATAATAATATTATTTTTTTTATATCAGCTGTAATCCATTCTTGCAAATTTTTGTTTTATCAACCAGACTATGTCATTTTTGCAACGACGTAATTCAACGAAAATTGAGTCATTTTTTTCCAAATAAGTATTTATGTAACCTTTCTTATTTATTAAAAAAGTAAATGAAGCGTGCATCTGACAGTGATCACAAACTGTATTATTTACTTTGTATATTTTGTGAATCCAATGTACCGAAAATCTTCATATGTTAAAAAAAGGTAAGATCAGAAAAAGTGTGTTAAAAGTGTCATCTTCAAAATGAATTATCTTGTTTATAAAGTCGAATAAATTAATGAAATATGCAAAACAAATGTCAAGACGCTTGATTAACATCTTCTTAATATTGAGCTAATTCTTAAGTAAGTCAATTTTTGCGCTATTAATTTCCAAACATTTCTCAAAATGACATCATTCGAAGAAACCAATAAAAAATTGCGAAAAAAGAATGAACATGATAATTCCAAATGATCTAATCAGCTGAATATGACCTTTTATTTTATTGTCCATAATCGAAAACATCGAAAATATTTGACTTCTGTTAAAGTGCAAAATTTACTAGCAGCTACAAAAATGCACTATCTAATATCGAATAAAAGAGTGGATTGCTGTCCTTGTCGAAAGGCAGAGCTAAACAGGCTAAAAGGTCGGAGAAATTTTGTGTACATTGAGTTACAAGAGGCCGAGCGCGAGCTTCTCGACCTGTACTCATCTCCGGAAATTCCAGGACAAGTGGCTCAGGCATAGTTGGCAGTGGCGAGCGAACGAGAGAAAGACGCGAGATGCTGCGTAAAGTGAGCTGAGGTAATGTATGGTCCACTCTTGTTGCCTTTTCATGCCCCTCTCACGGCAGATAAAGAGAGGAGGGCATTCTCAGGTGAAGCAGGTTAATATCTCGACATTGTGGACACAAGTAATGGGGCATGCGCGCATCGACGCTCTACTGGGTCCACATCTTACCGCTCCGTGTGTGCTCTGCCAGCAGGGATTCTCATAGCCATTCGACCATTATTTAACTGCGCGTACGCTTTTTATTTTCCTTTTTTTTATCCCCTTTTTTTCTCTAGCGCAGGAGAAATTTTAGATTCTACAGATCCAAGTGACTCTTCTTGTCGATGCGCGCCAAGTTGAATTGGGTTCGCAGTTGAAACCAGATATCACCTGCTCTCAGCGTGCAACTTTATTTTTTTTTACCTTTTTTGTTCGTGAATTCAGTATTTATACTTGAGTCCTAATTCGAGTATTTATTTATAGCTCGTATCAACAGGCTCATAATTGGTCAATATTCAAACACAGTCAAAAGGTTTTACTTCATCTATCTACATTGTAAATTAAAGAAACACTAATTATGCATATCAATAATACGATTACCAAGGGTTTGTACTTGTAAGCAATATGATTATCTGCAGTATAATCTCGTTTTTACGTTTTAGCAGACGTTTGTCTCTTCATCTAATTGAACGTTTGTGCGAAAAACAAATGACACAGATATCCCAACAACGCGATTAGACGAAAATGTTAATATATGACAAGCGATGGGTTTGACGGTATTTGTCAAATGACAATTCAATATAAGGCTTTGGTATTGGAGAAACGTGTGACCACAGGCGATAACATCGAAATATAAATGGCTGCGAGAAAAGTGGGAATTTGTCAACAGATCGTTAGACTGATTGTCTGGACAGTTCTCGTGTTATGTTGTATTAGACGATTAATTATGGATATCTGAAGAAAGAAACGTCAAGCCTCTGGAATCGGCAAAACTCATTGTCGTCAAGTCCCACGCGATCCACGTGCGGTTGCACGTGCGCACACGCACAAGCAGTTTGTGCGTGCAACGGATGAGTGCGTGTGCTAATGACAGGCTTGGAAACACCGGTCTGGCGCCAGCGGAAAGCCTTGGGCACTCGTCATTGAAGGATCGCAGCTAACCTCATCAGTTCTCGCCTTCCGGTCTAGTGCGTTAACCCTTTACAGCCCATTTCAAAATCTATCGCTACTTTGTTTGTTATTATAATTAAGTCAAGTGCATCGTCATTTTCCCACGAACCAATGATCTTTCAGAGTTCGTACATTTATCGAGTTTATAACGTTGTAACGGAATAAGTTGAACATTTGTCTACTAATTGTTTAACGAAAATGAAATTTCTATGAGATTTTGGTGTTAACCAAAAGTTATTATCTTTCTGTAACAACGAAGGAAAGGCAAAAAATATATAAACATATAAAACAAGTGGTGATGAGAGCTTTCCCTAATTTAATCGAATATTTTTTTATTTATCAGTAAAACATTACTTTCATTTTCGTTATTATGTTATTGCATTTCTTGTTAAATTGTATGTAATTTAATTTTGTATTTCAATTTTTACGTTTTTGGAAACTATTCGTTTTGACATTTTGACGTACGCAAAAGGAGTGTTACAAACTTTTCATACTCAGCTCGAAATCTGTCATCATAAAATGCTAACAAAAAAGAAGCGAGTCTTCCAAAACATTTCATCTCAATAATTCAAACCTTATGACGGCTTGAGATGCGAGTGTTAAATAAAAGTCATTTATATCAGTTTTATGTTTCATTCATGATCTTTCTTTTTAATACGACGTGCATTTTTTTACTCTTCTTCGTCGACATTCATGTCATGTATTTGGTGAAAAAGAAATTTCCCGTTCTTCTTTTCTTGCACTCTGCGGCGGCAAATATGATTTCCACCTCATCACAATCTGGTCTCCTCTCGGCGTATCTTTTGAGACGTGCAAAAATCACATCGCGATCAACTTTCAATGCAGCGCGGCGCGCACGCGCGCGCACAGCTAAATGTCAGGTCGTGACTTTCATGCGGTTTACCACCTGCCATAGGATCGCTAAGTGCGTCGTTATTAATGACATCCCGATCTGATCGCATCCGGAATAGGCGTAGTGTAGGTTTAGCAGGTTTGTCGGCATCTCAATTTTTTGTCGTGTTGTTCATCCTCGCAGCACAATCCACGACTTGCCAGCCCAACAATCAGCTACTTCAAACGATCACTTACATAATGAGCATCGTATTTGAATAATACGAATGCACGCGAACCACTCGTACATGACTCTTGTGCAATGGTTACACATGAAAGACCAACGGGATTGCTAACGAAGCGCAAAAATTCAAACGCTTTACGAATTATTGATTTAGATAATTCTTTTACAAAAATTTGTTTTAGTTCAAATCTCTTTTAAGGCAAACGATCGGTTCTGTTTGAAAAAAAAAAAAAAAAAAAAAAAAAAAAATAGAAAACAAAATGAAAAGCGTGATAGACGTATTAATTGCTCGCACGAGCGATTAATCGTGCCAATTATTCGAGACAAAATATGCCGTTGGATTGAGGTATTCATTATTATATAACTATTGGGAGATATATAGTTTACGTTTTATTGGAAGTGCGCACATGGCACCGTACTCGGTACCGAGGAATAGGGATATTAATAGTGCATGACTTGAGAGTTGCAAAAATTGTATTAAGTATGCATAAATAATAGTTATTAGCACTGTTGCAAAGTTCTTTCAACTGAAATGTTAGATCAAAATGCAATTTTGAAGCTTGATTGTACTAATGGGAATGTTTAATTAACGATGCAATAAACTTTCTTTCGGTCATTTTCCAAGGGAAAAAAACATTCGCATGTCTATGCTTTTAAACATTTTTGGTAAATAGCTTATCGCGCCATTTAAAAGTAGAATTATTTAGATATGTTGTTATGTTAAATAAGTTTATTGAAATTTTATGTTCTGGTGCTACAAATGTAGGTGAAATAAAAACTTGCAAAAGGTGATAGTTTAATATATATTAAGCAAAGATAAATAGAGTAATTAACTGTGTAACTACATTGATGTCAGAAATAGCATCTCCTTATCAGAGCTTGTTTTCAGTGTCTGGTGTAAACTATTGACTATTAAATTGCTATTTCTTAATCAAAATTTCAAGATTAAAAAAAATTATAAACTAAAATATGCTGGTTCCATTTTAATCGAAATATTCTTTAAACGAAAAATAATTATCTAAATCATTTTTGTTTAAAAAAATGCATATTTTTAGAAAATTTAAGTCCAAATTTGGAATTGTTCGACGAATAGAAAATAAATTGTTGAATTGTTTTTAAACTTTTACTACATAAATAATAGGACAGTTGAGCCTGAAGATATATCACATTATTCTGTCTATATTACTGACCTACATACTATGATATCTTAGTTGTATCTCATAATATTTCGCATTATGAAAAATATTGAAAAATGATAAACATAAATTGAAAAAAAAATGGAAAATGAAAATGTTTGGGTGGGAATCGTAACAACAAAGAATCGATCGGTGCGAGTTCTCTTTACAACTGTCGGAAATAATCGCGTGGTCGCTAAATTGTATTCAGACTCAAGCCACCCACGTTTATCAATCCGACGAATGAGTTTACGTGGGTTACTCAAAAATAAGACGTCTCGTGTGTTCCTTTTTGTCTAGATTCTTTAAGAATGTTTGAATCATCATGTGAACAAATAAACGGAAAATGTTATAAATTCAACGGCAAAATACGTTGCATAACAATTGACGCGATTTGCGATACTATATATTTTTCAGCGAATCGAGAAATTTTCATTAGCAAATGTCTGCATACACAAGTTGAAGTTAGAAATCAAAACTTTTATGTTCAAATTCAATTTATGCAACATGGTATTGTTATTTTTTTCAGTTATTTCAATTACATATTAATTAATAGACTAAGATAGCACCATCCCATTCTTAACATTTTTTGAGCATAGTATTCGTAAATATAAAATTGGAAAGTTGCGTGGCACTTCAATGTCGCATGAAGAAATTTTACTCTCAAATTGCATTCCACGCATTGTTTATACTCGACAGAAATGCATGAACTATTCGAAACTTAATTAACGTTAATAATCACTCGCATCAATTAATTTAAAGCTATCGTTGTAAATTTGGTGGAATGCTTTTCATCTGTACAAGATTTCAAATTCTAAACAACTCTTTTGCTTTTCTATGTCCATCTTTGTTATAATTTTCATTAAAAATAATCTAAGAAAAACCGTTATTTTTGCTTTCTTAATTGTACTAAACACAAACTTTCTTTACAACTAAATGAACGAAACTAAAAGAAAAAAATCTTGTTCACAAACTTACTTACTACGTTTATATACAATTAATGTTTTTTAAACTGTCATAAACATAAATGTAATTTTTTATATTATTATAATTGTTTTCCGCGTCGGGAAAAGACTTGATCCTAATGCGCGCAATATTCATTTTTAATGTTTAACCATAAAAAGAAGCCAATCATAAACTCAATCTGATCCATTAACCGTTAACCATAAACGAGTAACTATAAACTTAGGCTGATGAAGAATGATCCATTAACCATTATCCGTGAACTATAACAAATATGTGTACATCTCGCCTGTACGTAAATGCGCGAGTCAATCGCGAGAGAAGAGAGGTCGGCAAAGAGGTCGTTCGGTAAATTGGTCGCTCGAGTGTTACCGCTGATCTATGGCTCTAGCCGCGATACTCATGAAATAGTATCGAGCTTCGACTTCACCAAACCACCACTGTCATCAAAAGTATCGTTTTCTTTCACTTCATATAAACTACGTTTTCTCTTATTACGAGGCAAAACCTTAAGGTGTAGCTTTTGAAAGGCTCCAAGAATTATAATACTTCTATGGGAAACTAGGCATTATGTTATTTATGTTAAAATATCAATATTCAAGAATAAAATTGAAATTAAAGTGAAGTTTTTACAAGTTTTTTACAAGTATGAACAAATAGATATAATAGTATCTAAAGGCAAGAAAATAATCTTTAAATCAAAAGTAAAAACAAAAGTTAGAATAATCTTAGCCGTTAATATTGTATAATTGGTTGTAATGACGGTAGCTAAAATCGGAAAATTTTGAAACATAGAAGAAACGGGAATAATTTTGCGATTACTCTCGGCATGATCAATAGATTCAAGTAGGCAGTAGGTAGATAAGTAGGAAGATAGGTAGGTAGAAACACATGAATGTTAGGAGGGCCGGGCGGGGGGTTGAGACATGTCGCGATTTTTTTGCCATCTAAGAAAATCGATCCTGAATGGTTTGATCGAGACGTATGTACACATCAAGTTTTACGATTGCCCTCATACATTCATGTAATAGATATCGCCGCGAATGAGACAGACAAAGTCCGCGAAAACGACGAAGGAAAAAAAAAAAGAAAACTGAACTGAGAAGAGGTAACGAAATGAACGGTATAGGCTCCGTGAATTGCGACGGAAGAGGAATTGCGCGATATATATGTGAATGGGAAGGGAGAAAGCAAACAACAGAAAGAAAAGAATATGCGGGAAAAAGAAACGACGCGTATTAAACGGTGAAACCGTTTGGAGAGGCCAAATCGATTTGCAATGTCGATGCATCTGACGACGGAAGTGGGCTCAAGTTTTGCTCGTCGACAAGGCGCGCGTCGGATAGAAGAGCGCGAGTTACCATTTGCGCTCGTAAGAGTGGCTATAGGCAGTAAAGAGAATGTGGCCTTCGATCATCCATAAATCAGACGGCCTTTCTTGGCACGGCTCGTTTGTCATTGCATCGGGTTATGCCTCGATTATGCAGCCTCTTCCATCCTGCTTTATATCTATCAATTTTCCTATACTTTTCAATTTTATATACCAGTCATTCGCATTTCAATTTTGCACGACCAAATTCACTTATGAAAACGACCGTTCGTTATTCATCCGGATCATTTTTTGCTATTGCATCTGAGAACAGCGTGACAGGTTTTCCTTCTAAAGAATATACTCTCTGTTTCTAGTAAATAACTTATTTTCATTCTGCTTTACTTTTTACGATCAATTTTGTTCTAGTGTGAGTAGTGTGCATTTAATTGCTTCATGACTAACAAAGATGTGGAATAGTCATGTTGCAGTTTAGATTGGTAATATTTCGTGATACTTTTGATAAGTCATTCCGTTTTACATTTGTGTTTATTCAAGTAGATAGACAATTATGACAATGACACAAATATATAAGAATTTTTGATACACTAAGAAAAATAACTTATAATAAATTACTGTTTAAACAGTAACTTGACCACAGAATTCCCATTAACCGAATAAATTCTGTCAAAAACTGGAAAATTTACTTTCTGAACACAAATTTTTATTGACTTTTTCAAGAATTTTTGTGCA
>JABFPJ010000702.1:0-34683 GCA_022817425.1 Gryon sp. ZL-2020 | reverse complement strand
GGGGGGGGCGAGATGGTGGATGGATAGGTGGGATGGTGGAGCGAGAAGGTGGAAGGCGAAACAGACGCGCACACCGTGGCAAGTGTCGTCAATGACGAGGCTGCGCAGCACACGCGGACCTCAAAAGTCCCGTTGATATCGTGTCTACGTTTACACATACATATATACGGGCATTACCTACACGAACATAAGCGCAGACTACTTCAGGCGGGGCAGCGGCGCGCTGTGCATTTTTTCGAAATACAAAAGTTATGAAATATCGTTCGCCGTAAAACTTTTAATGCGACGCCGCACCGCCTCGTACATGCGCGCCCAGCCCCGAGACTGTAGTTATTCGAAGTAACTTTTTTAATAAAACAGTCCTTTTTTCCGCCCCCGCCAGACTCCGCCGTCCCGCCTGGTTTTTTTAGCGAAATAAAAATTGTCCGGTATATAGTCGAGGGTGGGGAAAGGGGTGGGCAAAATGGGGCGCTACGGGGGCTAGAAGGGGTACCAGGCAGGAGGACGAGAGGCAAAAATGAGGGATTATTTGCTTACCCACGAGGAATTTCGCGTCAATTTTTATGGAGGGGAAGAAAGCGGAAAAGGCGACTAGTATAGGCGCGGTGGGGAACGAGGGGGTCCAGGGGAAGCACGGTACACCTAGCGCGTCTGGAGGAAACACGGCTAAATAGACCCGCGGGTGAACGCCGTTGTTTACTTTTGTAGTGTTCGAGCAAATTTTTTCTTTAAACAAAATCGATTTTCTCCGTCAAACTGTTGGAATTTACCTTAGACATATACCTTTTATCGAAATCTATCTAGAAACTAGAGAGATTTGAAATAATAAAGACGTCGGGATAATAAAGCTATAAAATGATGAAATTTTGATATCGAAAGATTAAGCGAGGGATTAGGATTACTGTGAGCTGCAGTAAGGCAAGTGTAACTTAGATAGTATAATAAAAAATGATTACAAATGTTCTTAAGTTAAAATGGCAAAGTTTAAGATGTTCCAAGAAAAATTATCTTTCGCGAAAGATTTCTTATAAGTTGAACAAAAAAAGTTTTCAACAAATTCATTAATGCTTTTTATTAGACATAAATGAGAATATAATTTTACTTGAATTGATGCAAAAGCGGCTAAAGGTATCTTCTGTTTAATTAATTATGATTGACCTAATCCAAGTTTGATGAAGCTCGGGTCAGAATTTAAATGCTGGATTCGTGGTTATTCGAGTGTCGAATATGATCGGTGAGGTAGATCTAAAATTTAACGCTTCTGTCGTCAAGTAAATGAACGTCTTTGAAGAAGGTCTTGCGTGTAAAGCTTGGTCTAATTTCAGACTCAAATGAATAGAAATTTAACACAAGAGTTTATAACATTTCGTTAAAACGATATAAAAAGTTTAGCGGCAATCGTAAAAATATTTCACTTTGTTCTTGATGAAAAATGTTCTCAATTATTTTCATAATTATCTAAAAGGACTTTTCGAGTAATTGAAAATTGGGTCTTAACTAATTACGAATTCCTTCTTCATCAAACTGGGAAATTTTCATTTGAGTCTAATTAGAAGAATCTGAAACTTAATCTGAAGCTAATTAGGAAATACTTCAAAAGGTTTTAACTTAAAAATTTATAAACATTATACTGAAATTTCTTTATTCGTATTGATGGTCTATTTTATGAACAAACCTTCATCGCTAGTTATAATGTTAACACTGACCTGATCTAGTCCTTAATTAAGGGATTGAATCTTTATATGAAGTTAAAGCTAATTAAGCATTAATTTAAAATCCTTAAACATATGGATAATTGGTACCATCTTAAGTAAAGTGATTTACTTTTATCATCAATATCTAATGACTTCCTCATGATGATCAGCGTCTTATGTGGAGGTGGAAGATGAACGACTTCCCAATTAGAAGGTTATTTAAGTAGACTTTTAAAACTAATTAAACTTAGTTGAATTTATCGAATGATATAGTTGATGGTTTTGAATGATAGTCATATAAATTTTAATCAATGATAATAATTACTTAAACTAAATGATAATCATTATTGTATATTATTATAGTAATATAAATATAATTTAAAAAAATGGGAACTTGAAATCTCATCATTTCATCTGTCTCTAATTCTAATTTAAAGCTATAATCAAATTAATGTTTATTGATTTCATCTAATCGAAGATAATGCAAATTTTAACCTAACTTAATCTGATTCTAATGTGTCATGAAACGTTTAGTTAAATGGAGAGCTAAACAAATTTGCCTGTTTCTAAGAGGTAGCTAAAGATAAGACTCTGTTAAATAAAATCTTAAATATCTTATCCACATATAATCTCATACATTTCTGAAAATATTTTACAGAATTCTAATAATTTTTTTTTTCAAATTGTACTTTGTATTATCTAGTTATCAACTATTCGAATCTCAGATTCAGCTGATTTCTCAGGCGTGCCAACTGCTTCCTCCAACATCGTACCAATTCTTCAAGTATAAATCGGTCAGTGGAAGTCGTCAATCTAAGGTCTCAGCATGAAGACACTCTTTTGGAATTACTCTTAAAGAACAGAAAAGTGGCGTGCGTCTTTTGATCAATACCAACATAGCGAACCAGAAGAAAGAAAGGCGAAAAAGAAAGACAAAAAGAAATTAGAGGAAAACGGTAACGAAAAGGAGGTGGGGGAGGGAAGTTTGGAGGCGCCACCTGGCGGGTCCGCTTGGACGGCGCCTAAACAAAGGTACCTGCAAAACGGATCCAAATGAATCTAAATAAACGCAAACAAACATAAATCATGCCGCGTCCCGTGCACGCGCGTAAAAACCGCGCGTCCACCAACACAGGGCTGCCAACGTACATACACGCACAGTCGGAGGATCTTTATCAAAGTCAACGCACGCCGGTCGCCATGGTAACGAAATTGGATTTTTTTTCGAAGTTTTTTCGGCCCTTCCCTCCGTCGGGCGTCCGCGCGCAAAACGCCCGCGAGGGGGACGCTGCGGGTGTCGTAGGGGGAGCGCGCGGGGGCGGACGGGTAGGAGGAAGCTACAAAGCAGGGGGTCACGGGGTGTTGCGCGGGGTGAGACGAGTGACGAGGACGCCGATAGGCCGTAACGGGGAGGGAGAATGGGAGCGAGCGAGAGCCGTGCGGCTAGGAGCGCAATTGAGAGTGAGCGAATGAAAGAGAAAGAAAGAAGCGCGCGACAGAGAAGGCGGCATGGATAGATATAGAGGGAGAGAAAGAGAACACGCTGAGGCGGTCGGGGAGACTCTGACGAACGGCGACCGGGGAAGCCAATAATTCGAATTGAGAACAGCCAATGGCCGTGCATCTGATTTTTTGTCGTATCATCGCTCTCCGCGAGGTCGCTACGTCTGAGGGCCACGCGGGGAGAGACGACGCCGCCGCCGGGACGAGGAAAGGAAATCCAAAGAGCGACAGAGAGCCCGAACAGGGACCCGTTCTGGCTTTTTGTAAATTCGCGCCATCCTCCTCCAGTGGCTCGCTCGTCTCTCTCGCTCTAATTTTCTTTTGCCGTCTTTGTCGGCCAGCGGGTCTCTGTCGGTCGCTCGCGCGCGGGGTCGCGGGGCTTCCCCGACCTCCGCTCGCGGCGTCTCCTCGGTTCCTCCGCCATTCGCGCGCGTCTTCCGTCTCTCTCCCGCTCCACCTACTATTCCTCCTTGCGGACCTCATCGGGTTTTATGTGCACGTTCGTTATAGTTACGTTTCGTATTACACCTACAATAACCATGGAAAGTACAAGGAGCCGAGGTTATACGATCGATACGATACGACTTTATAATTAAAATTATTAAGTTCCCGCTATTCGCCCTCCCCTCCCCCCCCTCCCCTTGCGGCATTATGCTCTCCCGAGGCACAGACTAAAGATACATTTTTTCATCTTTCTTTTTTGTTTTTGATTCATCGGGGTGTCGCTTCAGGATCAGTTTGATTTTCATCTTACGTTCACTTTTTTCTTCGTCTTCTGTTTCTTAATGCTGTAAAACCCATATCGCAGACGAATGAATAAGCAAATTCAACGAAAGTTCACAGTGTTTCAGACAACCGAGTGTTATCTGGCTAATTGATAATGTAACAGAATACAAATTACTGTGCAAATAAACTGAAGAATACGGAAAGTAAATTAAACACAATAAACATCGTGAAGCAAAATTGTGAAGGAAAACCCACTTTCTTGCGTCTATTTGATGAATTACAAGTTTATTGCGGCGTCAAAAAATTACCACTTGAAAATTGTTAATAAACTTTTTCTATTTCTTTGTTAATAAATTGTTCATTACTGATTGATCAAATCATAATCATGAATTTTGATTTCTATTATTAGAATAATCTTAAACAAACATAAACTTTAAACTATTTAATTTTTTCAAATCATGTTTGTAAATTTATAAACAGTGACAAGAACTTGAACAAATAGAAAAAAAAAAAAGAAAGCAAAATCAAATAAATAAAACGTCGCCAAATGTCAGGTCAGCTTTGTTTTCCTGTGCCTTTTTGGTGCAAACAAGTTTGTTTACTATTCATTTGTCAACACAAACAAACGCAAAATTCCCCGCGAATGACTTTAATTCCAACGAATTCAGCTGCGCATACTTGCGAACGTAATTTTCAAGCGTAAAAGACATGTCAAAAAAAACGAGGATGAAAGAGAATAAAAAGAGACGAAAAACAAATCGTTCAACTGCTCAATCGTTCGGTACTATAAGTGACATGGATACCTTCATTTTTTTTTCTTTCCTGCTTCGTGTATTCAGACATATGTGTGTAAGGAAAATGCATAATTGGTCCGAGTTTTCTAGGACTGTGAATGCCCTCGAATAACATATTACTGGACTATAGCTTGCAGCGCAATTTGTCTCACGTGAAGGCTACATTCAAATAAAAGTCATGTGGCACCGAAATTTAAACGAAACACTGTAATCTCTTAGATAGATTTTGCATAATAAGTGAAAAACGGAAAAGAATAAAAGAAGCTAGAAAACACACATTAGTGGAAAATTGCGTGAAAAAGTTGTTTTAATTCTATGAAATTAAATGGGATTTTGATTCATATTATGCATTGTGTGAGGCCTACGAAAAAGAGTTGGTCCATTCTCATAATGCGCTTGATATATCCTTTCGGGCTCCTCCGTGTCCTTTCACTTTCACCAGATTACATTCCGTCTCACAGCCGCGTGTACCCATATCTTTGTTTTCGGTCAATCCATATGAATATAAATATATGTGTAAAGCATATGTTATAAACCTTTAAAAAATGATTTTTTTTCTTTACTCCAGACAGTTACTTTGAGAAGATTTTTTTTCTTTTATACTGTTAAATCGAATCGATTGTTCTGGGAATTTCTATCATTTAGAAAGAAAAAAGTTTCTTCTTTCGTAAGTTTTCAGAATTTTGTATGCTTTGAAATGAAATAATTTTTCCTGAAATTTATTTTAATTTAGACTTTAATATACGGAATTTTTGTGAAACAATTTTTCATCATCATTTTTACTGGTATGTTAAATTTTAAATGGTTATTAAGAGAATTTATGTTTATAAATAAATTATTTATAGAAATCCTCAATTATGATGTCAACGATTTTGGCTTTATACAATCATTCAAATAGATTGTTTCTGAAAGATTAATTTTGAATATTAAGAATACAAATTGTTTCAGGTTTTCATTTGTAAATGTTAAATCTATAAATAAACTTTTATTCAAAACTAGAACATCTTATATTATTTCGATGAAATTTTGTATTGAAAAGTTTTAATGTGCCGGCTTCCGTAAGATGTTCGATATTTCAATTTGATATAAATAATAGTGGCTATTTATGTATAGATTATGTATATATACGATGAAGACTTTTGTAAAAACATCATATTGCATTGACATGTTTTTATACTCTTGAAATTTAAAATAATTTTCACTTGTATATGCAATTTACATGCACTTAACGAATAAATAATAAACACATTTATTGAGAGACATAATAGTGTCTCTGGCTAAGTAAGAAAAACGTAGCTTTTTTTGTGTCACAAAGACTATCGTGTTCCTTTTCGGAATTAAACAAGCCCTAGATTTTCACATTAAAAAATACCAATGAAAAATAAAGTGTTATTGTTTATTATATCATTGTGTAGCTTGCATCGAGTAAATGAAAATAAACAAAATTTTTGATTTTTGTTCATTATTGGCCGAAATATAGCGAATCGAAAGTCGACGTTTTTTGGTAAACGTCGTCTTCTTCTTCTTCTTCTTCGTTTTCGTCAGCCTCAGCTCATATCAAAGTTTGAATTAAAGATTCAAACGTATTTGCAATACACATAATTATGATTATGAAACCATGAAAATTTATTTATAAACCTGATGTGGCCAAATTGTAGCCAACGTATTATGAATACCACCAATTAATGTCAAAAAATGGTCACACTAAACTATACTATAGCTTTCATACAAATTCAAAGTTTTTATAAAAGAAAGATTATTAACAATACACATACCTAACATAATTATGATTCTGACACCATCAGAGTTCATCTATGGTTCTAATGTGGCATAATTATGACCACCTCATTAGAAGGTAAGGAAGCTAGGCCTAAACATGGCCATATTATAACTATGATGAAATTTCACTTTTTTCCGAACAAAAACTATATATAACTTTTATGACATCTTTCTATATCACTGACAATTTTCTATGATATTACATATAAATCAAAAATATGATTATTAATATGAAACTAGTCACATAATTTAATGAAAATTTATCTGCAAATGAAATTTATTGCTGACATGAATTAGGAAAAATTTGTCCAATTTCGCATTCGTACTGAGACGGTACTAGAATGACTTTGTTTAGTTCTGCGCGGCAGAGCGCCAAGCAGCTGAATTATAAGTCAAAATTTGGTATTTTTGGAAAAGTTTTTTCAGAAAAAATTATTTAAGTAAAGTAAATTTCGCTAATGTAATTGACCATATTAATTAATATCAATACCTTATATTAAAAATATGTTTAATAATATTTTTATGTTCCTCAATTTATTATATGTTTTAATTTCGTTTGTCTTATTTTACTGAAATAAAGTTTAAATTGAATTTATTTAAAATTTCTTATTTTCTTATTTTTAAATTTATAAGATTTCCAGATAAATTTACGAAATGTTTTATAAAATTATGGTTTCGGAAATAAATTTTTTATTATTATAAGTCAAACTTTCAAAAATGAATATGACACAAATTAAAAAGTGTGAAAATAATATATCATATGGATAAAAAAATTGTTAAACATTTAGTGTTTTATAAATTTAATTTAGGAATCATCTGCGGTTTTAAATGTGTGATATCTCAATATTATTAATTAATAATAACTTATTAATTTATCGATGTTTTAAAATAATCGTATAAGGTTAAAAATATACTTGTATAAATCTTCATGAGTTTAAATTTATAAATTAATTTTTGTAATAATCAAAAAATTATAATTACGATTTCTTATCTTTCTTAAAATTGAATCTCCAAATTATTCTTAAAATTATAATAAAAGTGATAAAAACATGATGGTTTATATATATACATTATATAAACCACTAAGTATTTATTTTGATATTATTAGCCATTTCTTAATATATTTTAACACCTGACGTAGTTTATGATATAATTAAATTAATTATCAGATTAATATATAATAAAATGAGTTGTCAATTTGAGAAAAGTTATGTCATATATAAATAAAGTAATGATCGGTAGGAAAATATATATAAACAATATACGCTCAATATAAACAAAACAAGCAAAAGCTGGTTATGAATAACATATTTAAAATCGATTGAACAAATACGAAAAAAGAATTATAATTCTTGCATACGAAAATGTTTTTTCGTACATTATAAGTGTTTTGCTAATGTTTCAAAAAAATTATTTGAATAAATCGATATTTGAATTCTTGAAAAATCGAATTTTAATATTAAACTTTTTATGCTAGAATGTAAAAAAATCATAGATATAGTACATGAATATCAGAGCAAGTTTCATTCAAATCTTCAGAGTAAATATCATTTTTTGTTACAATAATTGTGTAATAAAACTGATGATGAAATTAATAAATACTTGATATAAAAGTTATTATTTTTTAAATTAAAATAGTTGTCTGCATTTCTATTTTATATTGAATAACACTTTTATTTTGAAAAATGTTGAAAATAATATATTTCAACACAAATGGAATTAATCATGAGTTCCAATACACCAAAATTAAATCATTAAAATAATACATTATTTTGGTAAAAATTTTGCAATTATTTTGACTGAAAATGTCTGCTGCAGATTTTTAATCTTAATAATTATATATTATTTGGTTGTGTGTAAATAACTTAGGAGCATAAAAAATATTCTCGTTACTTTTTTATACAAATTTGTAAATTTGAAAAATGCACAACTCCGATAACTTGTCCATCGTGTGGTCATATGAAAAGAAGAAACAAGATCGTAATTATGAAAATTGAATATTATTTATATTTGAAGAACTAATGGAATTGATGGAAATACGTACTCACACATCCACAATACATAGATACATAAACACACGCGAACGTCAAAATTTAATTTGGTAGCCATCGCCGGGGAAATGCACGTAATAAATTTAGTAATAACTTTTCAAAGGATTATTTCTATTTAATGAAAATGATTTTTACGATGAAAGACGAGGATGGTGCGCAATTTTATTAAATAAATTAAATTATTGTTTTAATATTATTAATTTATGCATATAAATACGTTAATGTATATTGAAATCAATTTATTACGTTTTCATGCTGTCGCATTATGGCTAGGCTTTCAATTAATTTTGAAAATAAAAAAAAAACGATAAACAAATTAAATTCGATGATTTCATTTTGCATCTATAATTGATTAAATTGATATGCACAAAAAAATCTTTGTTCATAGGACGAGAGTCAAAAAATGGAAAAAATTTTCGAAATAACTGATTGATTATAAAATGCGCAACGATCGAATAAAAAATTCAATGAAGAGGAATTGATTAATTTGTTACGGCGCAAATCGTGCTATTGATTTCCATAGTTCGCTGGACCGACGATAAGATACATGCCGACTGTCCCATTGCAATTCATTTCACAAAACCAATTTTTTGTCCCTCTCCCCCCTCCCTTGAAAAAACAATAAAACACTCGTCGTGAAATGAAAATAAAAAAAAACATAATAAAAAAATAAAAATAAAAAAACGCGAAAGAATTAAACCGCCTATATTTATCGCAAACAATTTTTTCCGCGCTAAAAATATGTACAAAATGAATGATGGATCGGAAAAATTCATATATTTGTTGCGCAAAAATTAATCGAAATCGCGAACTTTAAAAAAAATTCAATTAAAAATTTGATGGAGTTTGTTAATTAAACGCCGAAATGTGCAGTTCATTATTTTTGCCAAAGTATGTAAAATAAGAGGTGGTCGACAGAAAAAACGAGTTGCAATTTCAATTAAAATAAATAATTTGTCAGCTATATATATATAAAACAGGTGCGATTCAATGGTTCACAAACGTAAAAATTCAGTTACGTGTGATTTGCATTTATGCACATAGTTTAATTATGTTGATTGATACAATACACTTTAAGATAAAATTAACCAAAATATTATAAATATCGGGGAAAAAATAAGTTACCAGTTATTTATAAGTAAATTTCTCATCTTGTATTAATTTTCGATAATTGTGTAATAGCAAATTAGAGTTTGCAATAGCAAAAATTAACATTAGACATATTTTTTTGTAAATGTCAATGACATTTTTTATTCGTTGTTTACGTGTTTTACTTATTTTTGATGAATTGAATTTTCATTTCTGTATATATGTAGGTATTAATAATAATGAGTGTGAAAAAGAAATCATTAATTTATTGTCCTTAATAGCGATGCTTTTCTATATAAATCAACAATTTGTCTTATAGTAAGTATGCACAACTTGTGAAAAGCTTTTCCGGCGTTTCTCACTAGTTGCACTGTTGCAATAATTCTGCCTTCTTGTATGAATAAGTTGCTCTTGAACACAAATATAGAATTTTGTGCAAGTAAATGCAATTAATTTTTATATGGATAAAAATAGGTAAAAAATGTTTAAAAAATTATTTCTTGGATACAAAATTTTTGCACATTTGTGAAATATATGATTTCAAAATTGTGCAAAAGTTATCTTTATGCGAATTAAATGTGTACAAATGAGAAGTGTATATTTTCTTCTATCTTTGGTATTATAAAATTACATTTATAATTGTGCAATTCTGAACATTTGCACATTGAACAAGATTGTATATTACGACGTATGCAATATAATGACAATATTTTATATAGATTAATTTTAATAAAATAAATATTTGTGACTCAACAAAATATGTTGAATATTTATAACCGTAATGATAATTAAGTGTGGGCAATTTTAACTTCAGCACATAAAGTAATTCAAAGCACACATTATACACAAAAATCATCAAATATGTTTGTGTAAAATGTGCAAAAATTCAAAGTAATATTGTCATCCACAAATGTGACATTAAAGTTATACTTTTGTTAGTATGTGAATTACATTAATAAGTACATTAATAAGTCATATTTACAAAAACGTTAGCATACACATATTGTACAGAAAGAGCACAAAAGATAGTGTAATTGCTCAATTATTCGCAACATTGCTTTTTTATACAATTCAAACAATGATTGGGTATAAGACGGACATATGTTGTACACAAATCTCTCTTAGACAATAAGTATACACAATTTATGTACACACTGATGTTTTGCAATCATGCACAAATATTACTGCACATTAATTTCTAAATATGCACGATTAAAAAAGAAATGCTTCTAATTGAATTCGCTTTAAAATACAAGATGAAATTGACAAATGTGCACAATCATAATTAAAGTTTGTGAGAAAAATTGCACATTGATAAAAGAATGTGCAAATGACATAAAAAAAGATATTAACGTCGGCATTCGATGCAATCATTTGCGCGAATATTTATGCAATTCTGCTCGATATTTGTGCAAATATTGCACGACACTCGTCGTCTTTTATTGCGCGTTCGAAGACCTTCGGGATGACATTCGCAAACGGACAATACGTAGTCGAGAACGAAGGGGGGAATCCCCTCGTTTGTCCTTCTTCTCTTCCTCCTCCTTCCTCCTTCTCTTTCATTTCCCCGTTCCCCGTCGATTCGACCCTACGTACGTTCTCCGTACACACGCTCTTCTCCCAAGGAACTCGCGAAGAGCGGTCCTTGACCAGAGAAACGCGAGGAATTCGCCCCGAAGAATCGCGCAGCACGCCGCTCCGGGACTTTTCTGGCTCAAGTTCGCACGTTATCTCCACTCGATCGCACCGCTAAAAGATGCAACTAACCCTTCTTCTATCTCTATCTCTGTCTGTCTTCTCCTATCCTTCTTACTTTGCCTCTTTATTATCTGTCCTTGTCTCTCGTCCTTTCTCTTAGTATCTCTTGTTGCTTCTATCTCTCGAGATTTGTCGATCTATCTCTTATTCGTCTTTAGCTTTCTTGACTTTTGCATCGCGGTCACACAAAAATTGCTTATGAACAAAAAGAAAAATGACGTACACGATTTATACGATTATCGTGCAAGATAGCGCTGATGAGGGAAATGCGAAAGGGTTTTTTTGTTTTTTTATTTGATTGGAACAAGACAATTAGAGTTATGTTGAGGCTTTTACGTTGCTTGTGAGTTTCGCGTTTTTTGACATGATTTTATTGTATTCGTAGCTGTATCATTTATAAAGATTCATTAATTAAGAATAATCATTATAATTATGTTATCATTTGTATTATCTAGTAATTTTAGTGAAATCGAATAATTTTAGAGAAATAAAAAGTCGTTAAATCCATTGAAATATTAATTAAACAGCATTCTGTAGATTAAAATAAAAGACATTTAGTTACTTTGGTTAAACTTTTAATACTTTTGTAGATTATAACGCACTGAGTACATTTATTTCAAAAAACACTAATCATAAAAATCAATTAACTTTACCATTTATTTTTTCAACTTTTACTACATTAAAGAGATTATTTTATTTAAAGAGTAAATTCTATTAGTGTTTATGCAACATTTCCGTAAAGATTATATTAGTGATCTAGTAGCTATAGGTGCGAGACCACCGTCGTTGTCAGAGTAGTAGTAAAATTCCTATCAATTGCGAAATTTTCTGTTCAGTTATTTGATTATGTATGGGTCTCAATAAAATTATCAATTACATTTAATCTATGAATTATACAAAAATAGTATATAATAATATATCAAGAAAATAAGTTAATATTTTTTTCAATCATACTGCGTAATAAAATTATTACAAAATTGAATTTATATTATGTAAGAAAATAGATTTATTATGTCAAATGACAAAATCCATGATACGGTAATACAACTTAAATAGTAAATTTTATAATATAATTTTTTTAGCACACTTTTTTAATCATCAAGAAGATAAACACATTTTTATAATGATTATCTTGTGGAATATTTTGAAAATTGTCTTAAATAAAAGCATCGTAATTTAAGACGTTTTAGATAGTTAAATCAATTAAATTAATTGCTAAGCAACGAAGTACGAAACCAAAATTAAGATCCTTTATTTGATTTAATTAATTCGTGAATCATTTTGACTTGATTACCATAAAACATATCAATTGGCGTGAAATTAAAATCGCGAGGTTTGGCCAAATAAAGTTTTAATTAAATCGATATCTGGGCTAATTAATTTGACGTTTCATCGAAGACACTTTTTTCGGACGGATATCTGATGATTGCCTCGCATCGATGCGTCAATTTCTCATTTTCATAATTATAAAAAAATAATAATATGAAAATTATCATTAGGCTAAATTTCACTTGCAAAACTGGTTTCTCTATAAAATTTATTTAAATTAATTTTCGCAGAGTGTAATACACTTGTAATTTCACTAAATGATTTCGTATCTGACAGATAATTATGCTAATTAGTTGCAAGAATTTTGATAGTTATGTATTTTTTAATCTTTTTATTTAACTAAATACTTTTGCAGGAAAAGTATATATTTTTTTGAATCTTGGTTTATTCAATTAAAGTAATTAAACTATTTATATAAAAGCAATTATATGGCGGAATAAAATAGTTTTATTGTCCACAATAAAAATTTGCATTTTTTCGCACGATTGATTTTCAAGGGTAAAGCCTTTTGAATAATAAATAAGAATTCTCTGCTATTCACAATAAATTTTCCGTATCAAATAATTTAGCAATTTTCATCGTTAGTTTTGGACGTGAAATTTTACGACTAGATTGTATTAGATGAAAGTTGTCTAATGACGAACAATGTGTGACACTTAATTTTTGGTAATTAATCATTGTGCATTTCCAAAGCAAGCTGATGGACCACCGAATCAAATTAGAATAATAATTAAGTTACTGTACGCGTAGGTCGTAATATTTAGTAGTTAGAAAATAAAAAATCGATATCTTCGTGTGACATTCATATAATATTTATACACACACATAATTATATAACTAATAAAAAAATGATGAATATCAGGATTATTCGTTTGATTTTGTAATAATTTCGATAAATTAAGCTAATTGGATCACATAAACACTATCGAACTAAATTTTCTGAAATAACGACACAACACTTTAAACATAGAGCTTGCATGCAAAAAGCAATCTCATTTGGCTCTATAATGGCACAAAAATCTCCTTTTCCTCTTATGTAAAACAAAAAAATGTTTATTGACAAATGAAATAAGGTGATACAATTTGTCGATTTCGGCATTAATAATCTAATCACATATATGCTTTATCATAGAAAGACTATAGTATGATATAATAAATGAATCACACATTGTTTTATGATAAAATATGAAATAAATGAAATAAAACAAACATGAAATCGACAAATTTGGAATTTTGGGAAAAACTTGAATTAATAGTAAAAATCATATTAATTATAAATATTATTTTACAGATTTGATTATAAAAATTATTTGTAACAGGGTTGTTATGTTTAAATCATATTATATTTTTAAAAATGTATTTTCAAGTTTTAAGCTATTTCAATTTACTTTAATGAACTTACTACATATTCGAGTTAAAAAACAACTGAATTTTGCATATTACTACGGGTTAATAAGTATAATATAACATTCTTAATCACTAATGACTAAAAATTTCTTAAAGTTTTAATTAAAAACTTAATTAAAAATTGTTAATTTATTATCGTCATACATTTTTTTAACATAAATTCATTAGCAATATCGTAACATCTTTTGTCTTTATGGTGTGTTAGTGTATTGATAATGCAAATTACATTTGTATAATTCCAAATTAAAGCCTTGGATATGAACAAAGAAATTCTTTAAATTGAATTAAAATTATTTTGCATAACAACCTTGTACAAAAAATAGGTTTTCCTTAAATTTTTCTGCCGAAAAATTTCGAAAATCCAGGAACTGGCCGGGTATAGGGTGGGAATTGGAGAGAAAGGTAAGATCATTTTGCATGCAAATTCCGAAAGTATTCGTTGCATCCTGATACTCACCACTTTGGGCCAAGTTTGTGGGCACTCAGGCCTTTCAGGTCTCTTCTTATGTTTATATTTGTGACTCGTCATCCTCCACGCGTAAAACCGACAGGGTTCGCAAATGTATTTGCCAACGGGCAAGTTATACCTTCTGTGAAGGTGGGACGTGATTTCGTCTAACTTATTACATCTCTTGTATTTTGAATGATTAGCCCTTTGGAAAGGATTGCAACACTTCTTCGGCTCGCTCATGCTTGGCACACGATTTACGTACGCACTTTCTTGTATTCGACTTTTTTGTCACTCGCTTTGCTCTGACGTATCGCTCGCGGCGCTCGGTTTTGCCTTGAAGACAAAATTGGCCCGCGATTGTGCCTCGGTTTAACGATGACTAGGTGACAACTACGATGGAAAAGGAAAGAATTCATTCGGTTTACTACATAAATGACGCGCTGTTTTTAATTTTTTAATTTTTAATTATCAACAATTTTAAACTCAAATTTCACAACTACTGGACGTATCTTGACAGCTGTCAAAATTAAGAATTTAAATTTTATACAAAACAATTAGATTATACGAATTTTAACACAAATTAAATGAATCAAAATTATTTCGACAGCTGGCAACGAAATGTCAATCTCTGGTTTTGGTTCATCAGTTATAAATTTCAGTGTTTATTTCAGATGATCAAAACTTTAGACAAAGAAAGAATCTTATTTTAACAGCAGAAAAAGATATAAAAAGCGAGAAATATATTGCAAGCCTTAATAACTAATAATCATTAATTTAGAGAACAAGCATTCAAAAATAAAATTCAAAGAAAACCAATCATAAAGATGTAGATGACAGTGTTACAGATACTGTCAAGTTATTTGACAATTTCTTTCACTCAACATTACAATATGACTATTTTGTTCTTGTCGTTTCAAATAAAGAAGCAGGAAATCATTGGAACAACTTTTATGAATTCATTGACAGCTACCAAAAAGTCGAAAACATTTTGACAACTGCTGCAGTATAAAATGTCGCAAGCTCTACTCAAACAAAATGTATGCACTAAAATACTTATATGTAAATAAACAAAAATTATATATCAGTAAAAGAGATTATATAAATTGTACAAACTTTAAATAAAAATAACATTTATTTTAGATGGCAACTAATGTAACATCTTTAAATTATACATTTCTTTTGTTAAGAAGCTCTTGTAACAATTAATAATAGAATATTCATGATTAATTAGGTCTTTAAAATTAATTAAATATTAAATATTGCGAATCCCCATTAAAACTTTCCGCAATGCCGCAAACTTGTTGTATTTTGACTGCTGCCAATAGAAGATTATAATACTGACAGCTCTCATTAATGTCAATACCCAATAAGTTAAAAGTTGATATTTCCAATCTCATTAAATGCTTTAAGAACTTGATGTTCGAGATAAGTATCACGCTCGGACGTGTCTTGACGGCTGTCAAATAAAAGGCGCGGGAAATTTGAAATATCAATTAGACGTCTCGCTAACTCGCGTATAATTATTGAGAATCGGGGCTGGTAATGAAATTTTAAGCAGCCGCGACGATGGCAGAAATTAAAAATTTAGTTTTCGTCTCGGTTCGTTAACTGTTAACATCGATCGTGCGACTAATCCTTTAATCCAATCTCCGCGTTTAATCCGCAAACTGTCAATTGCAGTTATCCCTTATCAGAACCTATTGTGATTCGCTAATCGCATTTTCGGAGTTTCCACGAGTTCGTTACAACTACGTCGCTCGTGAAACATTATTATCTTTCGAGAGAAGTGGAAAAAGAAGAAGAAGACAAAAAGTTTGAGAGAGATGAACGTGACGAATAGACGGAGACCTTTGTAAGTATTTCGAATTTTATCTGGATGCCATTTTGACTTTTATTAAAAATTTCATATACACGTTTTATTTTGAACTTCAATTTAACAAAAACTTTACTATTTTTTAAGGTTTATATAAATAAAGACGCTTTTATAAACATTACAAAGCATAAAAAATATAAAAAGCATTTTTTACAAAATTGCTTTAACAAATGTCTATTTCATAAGAAAAACGAGATTTCGATATTTTTATTCATTTTTAATACTAAATGCCAAGAAATAAATAGCTAATAATTGGGAAAAATGATTAAAAGTGAGTTTAAGGCTTAAAAAATAAAACCGGAGATACAAATAAAAACAGTTTAGCCAACGCGAACTGTATTTTTATTTTATTTCAATTTCAAACACAAATTTTGTTCGTATAAAATAAAACAATACGTATTTGATTTCTTCATGAACTCCAAAACATATCCAGTTGCACAGCCGAATGTTTGTGTTCCTCGTCATTTTCTTTTAGATAAACAATATTTGTAAAAAGGCATATTTTTGTGGAAAAGCCAAGCGGAAAACAAAAAGTATTTTTTTTTTGCAACACAACATAAATAAAACTAATAAAACTCGATATAAAAAAATAAAAATAAAACTATACTATCAAAAGAATTCTCAGCGCGAGAAAATTTAATTAAAAAGTCTGAAAGAAAGATGTGAGAAGAAATTGTAAAAAAGGGGGGTAAATCATACAAAAATGATGAGTTCATGAAAAATTCCAACACGTGAGAATCGAATTGTATTATACTCAACAAGGCAGTTAAATAATTGAGTAATCATAGTGATATCATTATAATCAGCTTATTACAAGCGTCTGCGTATCAGTAGCTGGTATTTTAATTGCCTTGTTATACTTCTGTTAAATCACCACGATTCAGTCATAAAATGTGCAAAAGTAATGCACATCTTTGAGAAAGAATACATGAATGAAATCATAAATAACAGTCATTGAAAAATGCATAGTAACTTGGAAATAATGTTTTAATTAATTTCTCGTATGATAAAATTTGAATAAGACTTTGTTATTCTATCTGTATAAGATCGAAACTGAAAAACACGTTTTTACCGGTTTTTTAGTAATTATTTATCTAATGATAAACCTAATATATGAAAATATTAATTAGTCAATCATATGTCGACATCGTAGTGAGTGATAATGAATTAAAGTATCTTTATCATTAGTCGACCAATTCGATTCGATCTTGCGTTTTATTTAACGCAATAATACAAGCAAAGCAAAATAAACGCAGCTTTTACTATAATTAATAATTTAAATTATTTATAAAGAAAAGAGGTATTATTTTTATCACAATACTGAATTTTCCCCTGTGGAAAAAAATTATTTGTTGTATATTAATTAATTACGCGGTATCAAGTCGAGATAAAAACGTTCCTATAAATAGACATTATTAAACATAAATAATAACATTTTTCTCATTAATATGATTACTCTTTTTTGTATGACGTGTTGTTCAGATATGATTTGTTTGCAATGTGAGTGAATTAAATATATTGTACCATATTAATTAACAAGTCTCATACCTTTTGTCCAACAACAAGATTTTTTATGTAATTAAACGTACTTATTAAATAAATAAATGATCATTAAAACCAACGTATTATGCGTTATCTCCAAATATTTGCATTTTCTTTGTAATATTATTATAATTAATTTATTTATTTATATTTTCTTTCCTACATGTATATTCTTGGAATAAATATGTAGAAAATATACGATATTTTATTCATTTCATTTATTATATATTAAATATCCATTCTTAGATTATTAAATTAAGAACATAACCATTTGAAACATATTGTAACGAATGTATATCATCTACATGCTTAATCTATATAATAAAATGTTCTATTTTATTAAAAGAACAAAATATAATAATTTTTATTAGCATATTTTTAGATTCAGTATGACAATTTTAAATGAAAAAACCGTTTTCTTTTAAGTACAAAAGTGACAATCTTGTAAACGAGGCCACGAGTCTTACGTGAATCTCGTGAATCGTGTAACGAGTGTTATGACATTGAGTGAGGTTAGGTTTGCCTTCGCCTATTTGTTCGATCGTGCGCGCGCACTCACACGAGCAAAACGAAACGACGCGTGTGTAAATACGCAAAAGTTGCTTCGAGTTCGACGCTCGCTCGGTTGGAAGAGCGCGCGAGAAAGAACTTCCGGTGGAACGCGCTCGGCTGTCTTCGGGAATCGAGAGCGGAAGCGCACGCTGAAGCGTGCCGTGGAATGTCACGTAAATGATACGCATTGATTCCCGCAGATAAGATTAACGCGACCAAAATATATACGCCCGGCAGATTCTTACGTTGATACGGCTTATTTACCGAGATTATGACGTTTTTAGTAACTCATTATGATACAAAATTATGCTAAACGGCTCGGCCGATTGCTGTTATTTTTCGCCTGTCTTTTTACATCCAATTAAGTCGACTTTTCAGATCAACAGACTTCACTGTTTGTTGAATGAATCACTTGAATATTGGAGACAAATAATTATATGCTTCTACTTGTAACTATTTATTAGTTTACAATACTTAATTCAAACTGCAATTTTTTCATTAGTTCTGCGTTTTTTCTTTTCTTTTTTTTATAACTTATTATTCTTATGCAATGGTTACAACTTCAAGAAGATTAAAAAAGTCTGTGTAAAAGAGAATGCATTTAATGAATGTATATAGTTTTATATCTATGAAAATGTTAAATTAAAAAAATAATATATATTTCTAAAGTAATATCACAGTAAGTAAAATACATTCATAAATCACGAAACATTTGATAATAAAGAATGAGCTTTTATTTGAGCAATATCTTTTTATATTACTTTTTTAACCACTGATTTTGAAGTGTAAAATAAATAATTTATGATTACAAAATACCAACAATTTGATTCAAAGAATTTTATCTTCGCGTTAATAATCTTATTTTTAATTGATTGGAAAAGCAGAAAAAAAAGAATAGACGACACATCAAGAGATCGATGAAACGTAAATGATTTATATATTACATGAGAAAAATATTACACTTTTTTCTAATTCGAGGAAAAATTGAACTGTATTAAGGTATTAGAATTTAATGGAAATTTTTTTTTGTTCTTTTTATTTCGAAAGTCACGGAAATTTCCGATTTTTTTTTCTAATTTTTATGGGGATCATTTTTCCATTATTTTGGAACAATGTCATACTTCTCGAAACGTATCTTAATTTAAAAACGAATTACATTTTATCCAAAAAAAGAAAAAAACGCAAAAATAACTCTTTGATTAAAGTCGACGAGCATTTTCCCGACGCTAAAAAATATAATTCGCCACTGTAGCAAATTTTCTACGCCGAAAAAGCGTTCGCCGATGAAAAGATTGTACGCCAATTTAAAAAACTTTTCTCATTTTACTTCGCGTCTTGACCGGAGTTTTTTTCGTTTCTTTATTTTTTTCCATTTTTCTCCATTATTTTTTTCTTTCGCACCTGCTTGTTCTTTCATATATGTATAATTCAATGTAAAAAAAAGATTTAAATCAAATCAAAAATCATATTAATCCGCAATGAAGGCTTTTGTTGAAAATTCATGACATCGGACAACTTTTTGAAACTTGTTGAAAAAAAATATTAATAAAAAAAACAGTACCGGAGAAAAATTGTAACGAAAACAAGTGGAGCCACAAAAATCTAGATTGTGCTCCGTCATAGACGCGTTAACATTTTTTTGTCAAAGTTCCTTTCGAGCAGGACTTGTAAAACTCGTTTTTTTTGCTTGTTAAAAAAAGAACGAAAATATACATTGCAAATTGTCAATGGCGAGAATGAAATGCATCGATTTGTACGAACCATTTTTTAATATGATAAAGAACGAAAAAATCATTACGACTAAATCGTTGGATAAATGTATTCGATATTTTGTTGTAGTTATCCTATTATTTAAACAAAGTTTTGGTTATCTTTTATAAAATTATATTTTAACTAAAATTAATTATAATTATTTAGTTTACAAATTTAAAATTACTTTGTGTAATAACATAATGTAATTATAAACGATAAACACTTTTTTTGGAACTTGTTTGATATTAATAATTTAATCATTATTTTCATCGAGTAATAGTTTATTTTGAACATCACAATCACAAGTTTTTAATTATTATTAGTTTACTGAAAAGCAATAATTTAATTATTACAGAATTTGACGAAATGAACTTATGTGTTACAATGCAAAATGTTTTCAAAATCGATGTCATTTTTAAAATTGACATACTTTGGACATTTCATTTTTTTATTTAACGTATAATAACATTATTTTTGTAATGTTACAAATATAATTTTTTACAATGTTTATTCATATACTATGACGAATGTTATTTATATATTTGCAAGTCATTTGTTCATAAATATTTATGGCAAAATGTTTGCTTATAAATATACTCGTAATAAAATATACCTGAGATATATAAACATTTATTTATATACAGAAAAAATCGTAGTTACAAAACACTCAACTATACGCAGTTGCATTATGTATATATAAATATCAACCACGTACTTATGCATATAATAAAATATCAGTTCCACACACGTCAATACTTCATTTGAAGCAATAAATTTTAAAACTTTCTGAATAAAAAAAGGCTTTTTCAAATCGTACCGAATAAAATGAAGCATTCTGAAAATGGGAAAAAAAAGAAAAAAATAAAAAAAAGAGATAACAACGGTCTGGTGCAGTAAAAGGGAGAAAATAAAAGAAGCACAAAGTCATTCTACAAAGATGTCGGCATTTTTTGCCTCTAAAATTGCTAAAATCGAAATCGAGTAAAGGCGGCTGCCAAAAAAAGAGGGTCGCCCGTTGTTTCATTTCTGCGGTTCGTCTCCTCGTTTTTTCTCCTCTCCAACCCCCTCCTCTCCTCTTGCTGCCCCTTTTTTACGCTTTTTCCCCTCTCACTTATTGTTCTTCCCGGGTTTTTTGTTCGCCTTTTTGGTCTCTTTTTCGATCTCTCCCGGACTGTCTCGAAATTTACGATCGATGAGCCCAAAAAGTGCTCTCGATCGAGCCGCCGATTCCGTCGGATTTCAGATCATCGCAAAAAGGACCCAAAGAATGTTCCGTAAAATTGTCTGCGATCGTTTTTCTGCGAAAGTCCATTTTATATTTTAATGGCTTCGCTTAAATAATACGTTGACGTAACATTTTCGTCATATAATTTCTATGCTTCCCTCCAAATTAAAATATATTTCTCTTTTCTTTTTCATCTTCATTCTATTTCACTGATATACATTATATACATATAAAATGCAAAAACTTAACCTTAAAGGAGAATATAATTTCCATAATTTAATTCGAAAATTGGACGACTTTTAAAAAAACGTGAATAAATGAGAAATCGTCGAATTACATTTGACTATACAAATAGCACCATGAAAAATGTAACTCCTTCGAGGGAGCAGGTTTAATTATTTTATTGAAATAAGAATAAGGTTGCGTTCAAATTGAATTTCATATTTTGTCAAAGTCCCCGGGACTTTGAATAATAACGCGTTTCATCAGTGCAATTTCACTGGAATTTTGAAGTGCTGAATTGTAAAATAAATTGAAATTCTTATCAATTTTACTCCCGCACGCCGCACCGAACCTTTAAGGCATCTATTATGATACTTTAAAGTTAGATGGTCACATTGATTGAATGATATTGAAAAATTTAAAATTCAATGAAAGCGCGGCATTTAAGTTTGATTTACATTACTCTTGATTCGAGAAGAACGGATTATTGTGTGCAGTCGAAACCTTCAATTTCATAGACGCATTAAACAGTGCAATTGAGAAATTCTAATTATAAGTTAATTTCATCATCAATTCAATCAAAAATATAACCTTCTTTGAACTAAACTTGGATTAAATGATGCGTTTTATCGCTTTGGTTTTTAAAAATGACAACTACAATTTTTGAAATTGATAATTTTAATATATCATTATAAAACTGTTTACCACAAATAAAAATAATAAAATAATAAAAAATATTCATTTTATTCTCAATTTTATATAAAAATGATAAACCTTCTATAATCTAATTAAAAATATCAAAAGCTCTTTTTATGTAATTTTTTTATCTTTTCTTTTTTTCTTTACTTTTTTTCTATTTTGATTTAATATCTCTTAAGAGATATTAAATGAAAAAAGGCAACAAAAAAATGTAATTGAAAGTTAAGAAATAATAGATTACAGCAAGTTTAACATAAAATTGTTAATTATATCACTTCATTTTATCATATTTCAAATTATATTCATTGCTGAACCTTTACAGGAATAGAAGAGCAATATTCAAAATGACGAAAGTTCGATATAGACGTTTGCATCGCGCGATCTTCGATTAATTTTCGTTGATTAAAACCATATTACGTTTAATGGGCAATTAACCCGGACGCTGCATTGCGTCAACAATATTTTGTCGTAGCTCGAGTTCGAGAAATCGAAGCTGAGAGAGTCTCTTGGTTGTGCAAGGTCGTATTACGATGACGAGACACCCGTGCATTTTATACCTTTGTCCTTACGGTTCAAAAGATCCGGGTTCAACTGGCGATTAAAAGTATTTTACAAAGAAAACATGTTAAAATGCTTATCTGATTGTGGTGTCAGTTTATGCGATAATCTTTAGCGCATCTTTTCAAAAATTATTATTCTTTCTTTTAATCTAAAGAATATATTTTATGATAAATTGAAAGGATGACCTTTTGCCAAAGGGTAAAGATACTTTTCGGCATATTTATTTTACCTATTATTAATTAATTAACTTAATGATTTCAAAGAATAATAACAATTTTCAGTACACTGTAAAAAATAAAAATTTTATATTTCGACAATATAACTATTTTAATGATATATTATTTTTTGTATTTATATTGTATTTGCAAATTATATAAAATATAATTTGCATGTTTAATGGCAATGTTTATTCAAATTTATAAAAGGTATCATTATTATTGCAATTGTTATTATATTTTAATAGTCATTTTGAAAAATTATGCACACAAACACAAGGAAATATAACACTTTTTGTTAATTTATTTTTCACAGTGCAAAAAAGCGTTACAGAACGGAAGAATAAACTTATTACTTTGAATTTAAAAAATAATGTTGTATGTATACGAAATAGTGATTTTTCCGGCATTTTTATATATTAAACATATTTTTTTATCCTCCACGAATGATCTGCTAGAAAGTTTTGCGTTGTGCGCATCCGCTTTCATATTTTAACACGGTTACGACCTCCGCGACGAACTCTTTTCATCTGTCCGATTAGCTGTCCTGAGAACCGGCCTGAAACGCGCTTATCCACAATGCTTCTTGGCGCATATATCGCGGCGGACGCTAATGAACGATCTGCGCGGCTTAAAGCGTCCGCAATCTCATTTTATGGGAGAACGCTTTGCCGCAATTTTCGTGACATAAATAGGCAATGCGATGCCGGCCTGACGTACGTGCGATTGAATTATGTGGAAATAAGCCGCGAAAGAAAATTTTGCTGCCGCAATTCCATTATTTTTGCTCGCCCGCGCGCTAATGTGCCACATCAAATTGTTCCATTGTTTTTGTTCGTTTTTTCAGTTACGCTTACTTTTTTGTAACAATTTTTTTTTCATTTTCATGTTTCTTTTTTTCTTTATTAAGATTAAGAAACGTGATTATTAAAATTTACAAGACTTTTTGATTTTTGCAATAGTTTTCTTCAATAATTTTGACTTGTTCCACACCGTGGAAATTAATTAATTAATCGGTTATTATTACAATGAATGAAGTTTAAAATATTATTTATAAAATTAAAACTTATTTAAGCTAATTTCCCAAATGTTGGCTCAAGAATTAAAACAACAAATTTACTGACATTTGCAAAAGTTGCAAGCAGTTGATCTTTCGTGGTCTTGTATATAAGTACAAATTAATATATTATATAAGTTGACATTATAATAATAATCTTTGTAATTATTATATAATTTTGGAAGTAGTCTTAAATCGTTCGTGCACATTTTTGTTTTATCAACCAGACATTGTCATTTTCGCATTGACGTAACTCAATGAAAATTGCGTTCTTCCCAGAACGACAATTTCTCATTATTACCCGTATAATGTGGTAAGTATTTAATTAAAAAATTAAAACCAAAATATGTTTGCAATAAAAAAAACTGAAAAAAAAAGAGGAAAACAGATAAAAAATATGAAAAATAGTTGTAATAACTTGAAAAGAATTGAAGGTTATAAAGAAAACTTGACATACTCAATTCGTAAACTTTAGTTAATTTGAATGTCGTGGTTTGAATTTCTGGAGATTGATTTTTTCCATCGAAGGGCGTTTTTTTGTTTGTGAGGTTTCTTACTTCATTGACTGGATTAGACATTTTTCCAAGTAGTTCAAATTCAAAAGTAATATGATACCATACTTATTTCGTCATCGATAATAATACTCATAATATTTCGTTTTGTTAAATTCAGTCTGATACATAAAGTTTCAATTAATATTTATTTATAAATCCATATCGATATATATATTTTTAAAAGTCGTTGTAAAACCATTGTATAAAATAACAAAATACGCGGTGTATTGGAGAAGCTGACGGAGTTTCAGTTGATTGAATTCGTTTGATGTGAATATAAAAAAATTGATCATGGGATGATTGGCAAGTCAACTTGGGCAATACGATTATTCAAGTCGCAACGAGAAAAATAAATCAAGAGTCGCTGGGAACGCGATGCAATACGCGACTCGGCAGTGTTACCGGTTCTCACGCGTCATCAGGTTACCGACATCGTACTTTGAATCCGATGAGTGGCACAAATCTAAAAAAGCTTTTTATGCACATACAAATGTGTAAAAACAATATTTTTGCAATGCAACATTTACGTACAAATTCCACTCATTTTATAGTTTTATCTCTGAGTTATAATTGTACTCAATATTCACTTTTAAATTGTGTTGTTATAAATAACGTTTTAATAAGATCATTAAAGTTATTATTTCAGTTTTATTAATTCCGCTACATCTTCTTCTATTTGATTTTTTACTATACCAAATCTTCTAAGATTTCTCATACAAGTTTCATTATTTTTATACAAAATATTTTTGCAATATTAAGATGTAATTTTAACTATATTCGCTCATGTAAATAATAAATCTAATAACGACTGAAGTACAATACATAGTATTTTATTTCCGAACACATCGAAACACTAAATCTCACCATTAAGCTCACGATCGAAATATATCACAACAAATAAACATCGAATTACAAATGTTCATCATCTACATCGCACGATCATAAACGTTTTAAGAGTCTTATCGGCTTTGGTACGTGCCACGAAGGAAACAGAAGAAGCCTAGCAGCATTCTAAACGAAGAAGAAGCCTTTTCAGATCTGTTGGTGTGCAAAAGCGCGGTTGCCAGATTTCGCACGACCGCGAGCCACAAAAATAATAACAATAGCGTATCATAAATCGTGATACTCAATTACAATTACCTAAATGCGAATACCAAGTGCAATTATAAGCAGATAACTTATGACCCGATACACGCGGCTTGAATTTCCCGCCAATTTCATGTTATTCGCTAAATTGAATGATGAACAATTAATGTAAAGCCATTTGTGCAAAATGAAATTGTGGTAAACAATTGTTTCCCACATTTTATTATTACTTTATTAATTTTGTTTTAATGCAAGAACAATGTTAAGCAATATTAAATGTGACACAATATCCGGATGAATGACCGCAAATGTAATTTAAAGTAATAAATATTTATGGTCACAAATATTTAATGCATTTTAAATTTATATCCTATTAAATATTATTAAATTTAAACATTATATAATAGGCAGTTTTGTTTTGTATAATAGAAAGATATGTGACCATTAAAACAGTAATTCTTTTACAACTTTTTTTGTCATTATTTAAAAAAATTATATATCATTAATATTAATGAATTATTATGTAATAAAAGTAAAATTTGTGAAGAGTAACTTTAATTTAACGTTAGAATAAGATGAGTGTGTACGGAATAATGTGATTGAATAATTTCAATACATTCTTGCAAATCATTTCAATATTGTGGCATTATTTCGCATGAAATTGAAGTCCTTACCCCTTTTTTTCAACCTTCGCGATGCGACAATTAAAAAAAAGTAGCCGCGAGTCCACTGCAACTGAAACCACATTGACGGACAAAATGTTAACATTCGTCAACTTTAGAGAATCGATAGCACTCGAAGAACAAAAGTAAAACGAAATGTGATTGACAATATTCGTTTCGTCGTATAATACTGACAAAATGAACGATAAAAAAAGAAGCGAACTTTATGAGTTGAAAAAAAGTAAAAAAAAAAAAAAATGAAAAAAAAAATATCGCGGCCGATGAAAAAACGTTTTTCTTTTGTAATATGATGAACTCTGCAGAAGTGTTTGTAACGGAATTTGATAGATAGTCCTCGCTTTTTTTCTCTGTTTGTTTATTCTCTATAGTTAAAATAGTGATATAATCGCTCGCTTGTATTTTAATTGAAAACTTTTTTCGTTGAAATCGTATATTTTTTTTCTCGTATTTTTGTATGGATTGTAATGTTTTAATGAAAAATGTTATTAAAAAAATAAACATACGAACAACAAAAAAACGGCAAAATGAAATTATTAATTGAAAGTGCGTAATTAAAATATGCATTCGTTATAAAATTATATGCGATCTAAATTTATTCTAATTATTACGTAATTACTTTTTTATCTGAAATCTATAATTAATTTTATAATATATATAAAACATAAAGTTTAATGAAATTAAATTTTTTCATTTTAAATATTACACTGAAGCAAAAAATCGCATTTACTTTTTAATGATATACTTTCATTTAATTATGAAGGTTGCAAGATTTAAAGAAAATTAATTTAACTATATAGATATTGATATAGATATAAATTGATCTTTATTTAAATTCTATAGTTTTATACGATATAAGAAGAAAACTAAATCATTTCTGCCTTTGTAGTAAAAATTTTTCCATATCGTAAAATAAAATTTATTTCATTATATACTATTGTAATTCAATTTTTTATCGCAAGTAACATTATTGTTTTTGTAATAAAATTTTGTTATTAAACTTTGATTATAGAAATTTATAATCAGTATATATAAAAGCTTTTACGCCGGACGTAAATTTCATCATTTTTTTAGAAATTGCACTTTCGCATCAACGGGGTAAAGAGCAGAAAATAGCATAAAAAAGGGCGATGGAAAATAAGAAGAAGCTATGCATATTTTCATCGAAAGATAACATTTTTTGTATATCGTCCATCTTTGTTGTTTACGATCAGTGGTCTTTTAACCGTTTCTTATCCCTCCACTTGAATAGCAAATTTTTCTATAGCTTTATCACTTTATTGTTATTATCTTTTTCAATTAATTACATGAATAATATGTTCTTATACATTGACATTATTAAAATATTATAATATTTTTCAATACGAAAGCATTTTTGCAGAAGCAATTTCTAAATTAATTATTTTTTCATATTAATATCTCGCATAATTTTACTTGGTATGTTGGTTTAAAGTTCAAATTGTTGCTATGCTCAGTGCTGTATTATCATTTTCACCAATTTATAATTAAAAAAATGTAAATCAATGTTTTTTAATTAATTCTGACGAAAAAAACTGGAAGACAAAATGCAAAAGATAATAAAAATAATGACGACAAAGGGAAATGCATTTTTTTGCCGATCGATAAGCCAATTTTGTTTCCTAATACAAAACTTTTGTGTGCAGCCAATATTCAATGCTCCAGTTAAATTATGATAATTTATAATGCGCGAAGCGTCTGGTTGAATGTGGTAATTGAATTAAGTATAATAAATCATCTAAATTGCCTAACAGAATTTATAATATACAACTAGAACATAAATTGCTGCAGACCATTTTTAATTAAAGACTTCTTCATTCATTAAATATAACCCTTCTGTAAATGACCAAACGTGTCGATTTTCCAATTACACATTCTTTTTCTTCTTTAAATAATTGCAGTTAATCAAAAATAAGCATTTTAAGTTTCATTATTTTCTTATTTTTTGTTTAATTTATTTGACACAGATAATTCCATTGTAAATTTCAAATTTTATGCAAGTAAATTATACCGTTAAAGAAAAATTGTATTGACTTGTTTGAAAAAACCGTGGTAATACGAAATTCGTGGATTGTAACAACAAGCAATATGGCAGGATTTTTTAAACATCGCGATTGGTATCGCTTGGTGTTACATGAAATTATACAATGGTAATTTTTATATACGTTTGATTACTCAACGATAACAGCAAAGCTGGTTAGGGTAAAGTCGAATAATAACTACCAATTCAGAAGATCGAGATTATCTGTTGAACTTTTTTAATATAATAGTAATTCTTATCTGCGTGAATTCAATGCCAGCGCTATCTCTCCGGCATGCCTGTCTTATTGTTTAAACATGTTTTTCATGAATATTATTGTGATACATTTTATTGGAAAAGACGTTTATTGTGCTCCACGAAACAACGTGAAACGAGAAAAATATATATACATATACGTATAAATGTAATTGGGACAATTATATTTATTTTTCAATTGGGTTAATCGTGTATTGTGCAAATGATATAAATCTGTATTGAAGATATACTTTGTTACAAAAAAAACTTTTACCACCAATAGATAATATTTTAAAAACAGCACTTTTAAATTATACATTTATTTGAATACTGTGCGAAAGTTCAACTTGTATGACTATAATTTTATATTGGTTAAATTGAAATCAACATTTCTTAATAATATCATCAAAAGTTGCTAAAATAATAATTATATATGTTGTATGTATGCTTTATATATGTTGTAAGTAATTACGTTAAACAAGTAAATCTGAAATCATAAAAGAAACTCCAACACATGCTTGGTATATATTTTAATAATAATCTAAGACAAATAAAATATTGTCTGCATGAATAAAAGAATAATTGAACAATTAATTCGATTTGTCACTGTTATTTAATTTATACATTGCATATAAATATTGAAATAATATAATTTAAGATAACAATACAATTTTCTTTGATCACTATTTTCGATATTTTTTTATTTAACCATTACTTTCATCGATTTTTTGAAAATGCGAAAATACACGGAATTCAAGTTACACTGGTTCAGTGATGGAAAATATATTAGCAATGAAATTTTATTATTCCGTATATATAAATATTATATTATATATATAAATTCCGTATATATAAAACTGCGCAATATAATTTTATTTACTTTAAGTAAACAAAATAGAATATTTCAAAATGTTATTTTGTTCTAGTTTCTAGTAAAAAAATGGAAAGTGATAATTGTTGGTTCCAAGTGTAGAATTTACTAGGTTTTCATTCAGAAAAGTAGTATTTATATCGATCAAGTTGCAATCATGTTACTTAATTATTTCAATTTTCCACTCTAAAGTATGCATTAAAACGGTTCTCGTAAAAATTACTATATCGGATATTAATTGAAGGATAACTGTATTCATATTAGAAAAATCACTATAATTAATGTTATTAATCATTACATGGTAAAGCACACACGAATATATCGACTAAAACGTATAATTATACCACCTACTTAATGCATTTTTACCGCTCTTATTTCAACATCTCTATTAATTAATTTAAATAATTTTCCTTTTCCATTAAACATTTATAAAATAATATTTCTCAGAACATTATACAGAAATTATTCTAATATATTATATTCTATTATAATTTATTATTATTAATTATAATCATAATCACTATTTATCAGTTCCAAGTACTACAACAGAATCATCATTACAATATATAATAAAACACCAGAGCTAGTTTTAATTCATAAATATTTGTCTAATTATTTATTAAAGAAGAAAATGCAAAGATCGTATAAAAATGATCTATTTCAGTGTACCAACTTTGTTTACGTATTTCTAACAGTACCGTAAAAATGTTTAGCCGTACATTCTTTCAACTTTATTCATGTTAGTTTACATTCTTTGATTGCACTCGTTAAACCCGTTACATGCGTTGCACGATGCAACGATCTCGCAGCGGATTAGCGAGGCGGCACCTCTCGTACGTATGTCACGCGCGGCGCGTAGGTCAGGTTGGGAACCTGTATGAACGTGTCCGAGCGCACGCACGCCCTCCTCGTGTGTTTGCCCACCCCTCCTCCCCTCTGCCCCTTTGGAGCCCCTTCGCCCTTGAGCGAGGAGCGCCCTGCCCCGCTGACGACCTGGCGTCTCACGTGCGTACACCCATCCGGTAAATGTTTACGCGCGAACGGAATGGCACGCGGTTGTGTGTTGACGCGGCTGACGGCGGATGCGTGAATGGAACACCACGACCAGGGATGGGGGAAGCAACGAGGGGAGGGGACAGATCACACACGTGCGTTTCCAACCTACGTTACGCATCGCGTGTGCGCGCGCATTCTGACTTATACACAAGTTTGCATGACGAGACACGCCAAGTCAAACGCCGGGATGATAATGCAATGCAATGCACTACGTGCCTCCGCCACCGCCGTCGACGCTGAGATCCCAGGGCTTTCCGCGTAGACGGATTTAGGCGCTGCCGGGATTATGGAATTGGGTCAAGGGCGGTCTACGAGCTTTTTCAAAGGGAACGACTGTTCGACGTGGACGCTTTGAAGGGATGAATCGATGCCAAGGGTGAAGGTCGAGGAGCGCGTAAAATAGTCCAGAACTATTACGAAATGGTTACAGTTTAACTTATTGTTTATATTGTTTCCACGTTTCACAAATTCATTTTGTCATTTGTCAACGAATTTTTATTTAATGATTTTGCATTGATTGTTCTTTGTTTTCGGTTTTTGTTCTACTTTTTTTCATTGATTTTTTTGTTATTTTCAATCAATTTTAGGACAATATTGTAAGATTTTTTTTGCAAGAAAATAAACAATGTTGATGTATGTATGTGTAGTTATAGTTTGAATAATTAACGCAATTTGCTCATTCAAAAACATTGAGTTACAATTGATAGAAAATTGGTATTTTATAAAGTATATTGCTACAGTGATATTTACGTTTTTACTGAATGTTACATTTTAGCAAAGATATTTTTATTTTTAAGGAAAAACCTAAATTCGAAGTTTGAGGTAAAATTCGAATAAAATAATTCGAATAAAATATTTCAAAACGTTTTTTTTTATTTAAAACTTTAATGAACTGAAACTTAATTTTTTGAGTCTGAATTACTCAATTTGAATATATTGGTGTATGTAATTTGAACGTATATATAATTATTTATCATAGCTAAAAAAATCAAGGTAAAAATGTCTATACAAATATTTCAAATCTATATACCAAATTCAAATTGTAGAAATAAGTCAAAACGTAAAAACAACAATAAATATCTTTTTTCTCTCCTTTTTTGGAAAGTTTTTTTTTTGTTTTGACGCCATCCACAAAGCTATTTTTCATTTCAAAACACGTCAACTTTTCATTTAAAAAAATGTTACTCGTTACAATAAATTACGCATTTGAATTACAACATCAAAACACCCAACTATACAATTTCAGCTGGCTCGATTTTCTCCGGACGCGCGCATATCAACTTCCTCCACTTCCCCTTTCATCCCTACAAATATAACATTATTTATTGTTACGTCAGCTATTTATATTTTTTGCCGTGGCCCGTGAAAACATTTTCATTACTTATAAAAACAAAACTAAAAAGAACGAATATAAATATATATACATTTGAATATACGCCACGGTACGAAGCCTGCCGCATTTTCAAGAACGCTGTTTTATTAATAACTCGAAAACATCCGAAAGTATTAAAATTATGATGGAAATGTAGTACATGAAGAAAGTCGGAAAAAATATTTCGAAAAGTAGAAAAAAAAATGTTTTTCGCCACAGCTTGCGGAATTTTGTGCGCATTTTTACGTTCCGAATAACTTCCCTGCCTCTTTCTTCGTCGGTGAAAAAAGCAATATCACAAATGCATTTTTTTCAACGATAAATAAACTAGAAGAGGTAATGCCATTTTGGAATTTTTTCAATTTTTCAATTTTTGCAACGAGAAATATTTCCCGTTGATAAGAATCTAGACAGTTTTCATCGCTTAAGCGCAGGTTTTGCGATAACAAAATTTTGGTTTTATTTTTGCTATTCATTTTTTTCTATGTCAAAAAACTTGCAAAGTTTAAACAAGTATATTACTATCTATATTCGTTTAGTTTTTACAATTTGTAAACAAATCGATTTTTTTCTTTTCATTTTTAAATTCAAAACATAATATTTGAACTATAATTTTTTTTTTATTTGGACATAATTTTTTTAAATAAAATTTTTGCATTCATTTTCCTCGCCTCATTATTCGAATTAACATTCGAAATACAATTGCAACGTAATTGCATGAAAAAGATAATTTGTCGTTTAACTAATGACGCATTAATTATATTAATTGGAGCGACGTTTGAATGAATCGCAATTACAACGTTTCGAAGTGTCGGAAATTGTTTATCCGAGCGAATCAGTCATAAACGTTACAAAATTCGATATTCCATTCGGCAAAATATGACAACGTATAAATCACCACGCGGAATAACAATATGTGCGATTTTAGGCGGCGGCGCGATATTTCACGAAGGAAAATACGACGCAACGCGCCGCGCTATTTTATAATACGCGCAACCGTCGCTGACGTTTTCCAAATGAACAATTTTTTTGCTTTATGTACCAATTTACCCCGGCCGCGATACGCTGATGTCGGCGAAATATGCGTCGCGCGTTACCTCGAGTAACTTGGTTCTCCTACAATCTCAACGATTGATGTGTAAATTTGCTCCAATGTCAAATACTAATATACATAATACTTTATTTCTTATATTGACCAACATTAAGACAATTTCCATTTTCTTATATCAGATACATCCATTGACAAATTATTTCTCTGAGTTTTGAAATTAATTTTATAATGTTTTGTGGTCATATTTTCTTGCTTTCAAGGTATTTTATAAAATTACAAGTAATTAGTAATTAAAACAAATTAAGTACTAAAAAGATGTACTTCTTAAATGTTTTTAACAGTTTACTTGTAAAAAAATCATGTACTTATGTACCCCGTTCAACATTGTTAATTTACCCTCTCCCACACTCTAGGTAAACTGTTGAAAATAATGAAAAAAGAGAAGAAAAAAAAAGCACTTGGCACATCAAAGGCGGCACTGAAAAGTGAAGAAAACAATTACGCGAAGCCCTCTTTGGGTGTGAAAATTCAACGGTGGGGCAAGTAATAACAAGAGTGGTGCAGAGGCTTTGACAAGAAATTGGCGCAGAATTAGCCAAAAGGTTGTGAGACAGAGAACAAGAATCATGGCGAGCCCTCGAGTCGAATGTGATTCTTGTTGCCAAGTCACGCGAACAAAGCGCAGCCATAATTCGGCCCTTGAAACGACGTGCCTTCCTATTTTTTTTTACTGTAACTATCCTTCTCTTTTGCGTACTTTCTCCGTCTCTCTTTCTCTTACTCTCTTACGCCTTTCTCCTTTCGTTTTTCACGTTGCATGGACCCGCGTGTCAACGACACGTGTTTCGGGAGCTGAATTACGACGACGTATACGGATCCAAATCTAAATCACGGCCTGTCAAAAGCATATATATATAGCCGTCGCTATTTCGCTATTATTTTCTCGTTAGGGAGTTGAGTGTATTTTTGCAAAAAGCCAATGTATTTCGCCACAAGAAATTCGATTTATTGCCACAATAACGAACATCGCGCGTTAAAAAGTTTCGCCCTAGTCTGTTTTTTCCCTATCGTTTATCTTTTTTATCTTTTTTTATATGCCGTTGCATTTTTAGTCGTTTTTTTGTATTTTTATTCAAATTTATAGCAGCCAAGATATGATTTCGAAAAAATTTTGTTTCCGAATTAATTTATCGTTTTACGAAATTTCAAAAATTTATATGTAAATTGTTTACATAAACTTTTTGTTCGTCAGATGAACATATTACATTTTGTTCGCCTTCGACTAGAAGATTTTTTATAGATAAGACTAATACAACTATAATTTATATGAATTTGATCACAATTATATATATAACTAGCTGAAGCCCCCGGCTTCGCCCGGGCGAAACCCTCTGACCCCAAACTTCCTGAAAACTTTCTGACAACCCCCTGAAAACCCCCC